>CAIGQQ010035826.1:12037693-12062999 GCA_903798035.1 Danio albolineatus
GTTTATCTGTTACTCTCGCACTTGGGTCTCTCTGTTGAATCGTGACAAGCATGCCATATTATCTAATAATTGCAGGAAATAATTCCAAAAGGCAACTGACTGTGTAAAGCCAAATAAAACAACACAAAAATACGATGAATCAGCCGGAATCAGCTGAGGTGACGTGACGGCGACCAGCGGGACTAGCTGTCACTCAAGTGGTCACGCACTTAATTATGCAAACTTAATTTAGCTTAATATAAAGGAAACGGATGAGTTATAAAAAAATTCACCCCCTCACAGTTGTCATGAAGGGTTATATAAGCTATATGAACCAAAATCGTTCTTTGTACCAGGTTGTAAACACCTTTTTTTCTGCTGTAAAGTTGGCCATTTCACCAGTGGGCTTATTGGAGATTTGCTCCATTATGTAGCCAGGACAGCCAGGACTAGCGGAATTTTCGATGAATTGCAAGTTTTAGTTACTTCCGTATTGGCTTCCAGAGGGAGAGCGGGAGGTTGCCGCTTGAGTAGTAAGCATGAGACTGATTCCTGTGACCCTCCAAGGACAGACAAGTCTCGAGTTCTCCAGCCTCCGGCGCCTAGACTGCAGCTCTGCACAAGACGTTTGGCCATAGGAGAAATGGTCGTGCCCAACTGCGCCTGGTTTCTCTCAAGGTTTTTTATTTTTATTTTTCACTTTCGCCAATTGGTGAAGTTTTTTTTTTCCTCGCCGCTGTCGCCACTGGCTTGCATGGTTCGGGACTTGTAGAGCTGCGCACCGATGGATTTGCTCTTGAGTGTTTGGACTCTCAGCAGTGAATATTAAACCACACTGAACTGAACTGAAAACTGGACTGACACTTTTAATTTACTATAACCTTTAATGTGAAGCTCTTTTGGCACAATCTACATTGTAAAAGCGCTATACAAATAAAGGTGAATTGAATTGAATTGAATTGAATTTGACGCACCTGTGCGGTGATAATGAAACTTGCTGGGGAGACAGAGGCAGAGAGAAGAGAACCACAACAGAGGCATATGCAACAAAAAACAAACTAAATACAAAAAGGAAAAATATTTTATGTATCGTTTAATACATAACATTTACACAGCGGATGCCCTTCCAGCTGCAGCCCAGTACTGGGAAACATTCATACACACTCATTCAAACGCATACACTACGGCCAATTTAGTTTATTCAATTCACCTATAGAGCATGTGTTTGGACTGTGGGGGAAACCGGAGCACTTGGAGGAAACCCACGCCAACACGGTGAGAACATGCAAACTCCACACAGAAATGCCAACTGACCCAGACGGGACTCAAACCAGCGATCTTCTTGATGTGAGGCGACAGTGCTAACCCCTGAACCACCACGGATTATCAAATTATCAAACATATTTGCATGAGCAGGACTGTGATAATGGTGTGTAGCGCTGCATTGTGTACAGTTTGTATGTGTACACCACTAGCTTCACTTAACTTCTTTGTGGAATGACAATATACAGTAGATACTGCAACCTGCAGGTATGAAAATATGCATCTTCTCATGCAAGCTCAGAACGCATGTTCTTGTTTCAGCTGGCTGTCTGAGAAAAAAAAAATCCTCTTTTTAGAAGAAAATTTTAAACGGCATTCATTAACTCTTCATATATAATTGTTTCCACAAACATGCAGTCTCAAACAAACAATAATCATACTATTTTTTTCTAGAGCAGAAAATTAGCATATTGTATCTTTTGACTCTGAAGTAATAATCCTGAAATGTCAAATTTACATTACAGGAATAAACTACATTTTAAAATGTATTCAAATAACGTGATATTTTCATGTAGAAAAATGTAATATTGTTAGTTTTTGATTAAATAAATGACATTTCCTTTACTAAAAAAAAAAAAACATCCCCACCCCAAACTGTATATATTCTTGATTAATAACTCAAAGTAAAGGGTATTTGAACATATCCGTACTGCATAAGCAGTTTAATAGGATGAATCTGACTATTCAGCAAATCTCTGTGACAGAATGATAAGCGATACTTCGCTTCCCGGATGGAGATTATATGAAAGATCAATACAGACGCTCAATCATCCAACATTCAATAAGCTTGGACAGCACAAGACACCATATGGCTGCGTGTAAAGCTACATGTGGCTTTCATTCTCAATGGTTGAATAGTGATTTTTCAAAGAAACTATGATGTACAGCCTTATGCATCAAACAAATCATTTTATGAGCCTTAAGTAATAACTGAAATGAGGTCAAAGACTCAAAAGTGCTTATTGTAGCAGTATAATATATAATTAACAGAGTTTATTATAAAATTCAGACCCTGAGATGACTTAGTACAGTTGTATAGATTTTAACAATGCCGACAGCACAAACACCATGATCAAACAAAAGAAACAACCTTGACTCCAAGACAAGCATTCAGTAAGACCTTGCTGAGCATTGTCTTTTCTGTCTATATTTTTCAAGACTGAGAATAATTCATTAAACAAATGCAAAATGTGTGAAGGAGTGTGAGTCTGGATGGAACAATCCCCCTTGAGGATGCGTGGCGGACCAGTGCTGGATTACCTGCTCAGATTAAAGAGATTATCATCCTGCGGCTCAAAAGGGAACTGCTTTATTGATGCAAGAGCAAAACCTGATAATGAGGTTTAGTTTTAAATGTCAAAAGTGGAAGGAATGTGTGCTGACTTGGCTTTGTGATTGTGTATTTATCAATGTAACATTATTTTGTGAGTTTTATTATTCATTCATTCATTCATTTTCTTTTCGGCTTTTTCATTCATTCATTTTCTTTTCGGCTTTATTAATCCGGGGTCGCCACAGCGGAATGAACCGCCAACTTATCCGGCATTTGTTTTACGCAGCGGATGCCCTTCCAGCCACAACCCATCTCTGGGAAACACATTCATACATTCTCATTCACACACATACACTATGGACAATTTAGCTTACCCAATTCACCTGTACCGCATGTCTTTGGACTGTGGGGGAAACCGGAGCACCCGGAGGAAACCCACGCAACCACAGGGAGAACATGCAAACTCCACACAGAAATGCCAACTGGCCCAACCGGGACCTGCCCCAACCGGGGATCGAACCAGCGACCTTCTTGCTGTGAGGCGAACGTGCTACTCACGCGCCACCGTGGCGCCTGAGTTTTATTAATCAGATTTTTTTGTTGTAAAGGGAAGGAACGTGTGCTTGTTTAACAGCATCTTAAAATATTAAGCATTTTATGTTATGACTTCATTAGCACATATGATCTGCTTATCCTATGGAGGGCAAATTAAAATTATATATATTTCAGACTAAAGTGACTATAGAAAATTCCTAAGTTAGCCAAAGATTTGGGAAAAAGTCAGATTGTTGAGTAACAATTTCGAATAATGGCTCTTTAGTTAATGTTAGATAATGCATTTACTAACATAACTATGTAAATTTATTTATTAATCATCGTTCAGACATTTATTAATAGTTAGACATTTATTAATCATAGTCAACATATACTAATGCATTATAAAACTCCTAAACTACTTGTTAACGTTAGTTAACTAGTTGTGTTAATACGTTATGCACCATGAGTTAATATGAAATAACATGAACTAACATTATTTAATTTAAATAACATTCACTAATGTTAACAAAGGTGAATAAATACCATAATAAATGCATTACTGATACACTGACTAATATTATCTAATGAACAATTATTTAAAAGTGTTGCCGATTTCTGTTTTACCATAAGTTGACTCCAGTTGATGGTTCACTTATTTTTTTGTAATGATCACTATTTTAAATACACAACTTTTACAGATTCTTAGTTGCATACTCTTTATTTTATTTCATGAATCAGGGATAAACTATCAGGGAACTAATCAGTTTGTTTCCATAGATTTTCTTTAAAGTTATTCTATCTCAATAATAATAAATGTCAGGAAATAAAATTTAAAAATGAAGAGATTTGTCTGTGTGTACATGTGTTTAAAAAGATATAATATAATATAATATAATATAATATAATATAATATAATATAATATAATATAATATAATAAAATATAATATAATATAATATAATATAATATAATATAATATAATATAATATAATATAATTTGTATTCGGCGCCACGGTGGCCTAGTAGTTAGCACGTTCGCCTCACAGCAAGAAGGTCGCTGGTTCGATCCCCGGCTGGGCCAGTTGGCATTTCTGTGTGGAGTTTGCATGTTCTCCCCGTGGTTGCGTGGGTTTCCTCTGGGTGCTCCGGTTTCCCCCACAGTCCAAAGACATGCGGTACAGGTGAATTGGGTAAGCTAAATTGTCCATAGTGTATGTGTGTGAATGAGAATGTATAAATGTGTTTCCTAGAGATGGGTTGCGGCTGGAAGGGCATCCGCTGCGTAAAACAAATGCTGGATAAGTTGGCGGTTCATTCCGCTGTGGCAACCCCGGATTAATAAAGGGACTAAGCCGAAAAGAAAATGAATGAATGAATGAATGAATGAATAATTTGTATTCAGATGTTTAAGTTATCTTAACTCTTTGCCAATTAAAATAAGCTTGTTCACCACTACTTTTTGTCAATTTAATTAGTTTGTTCACTAAACGCAAAATCCATCACTCAGCCAATACAACTGATTTCATTTTTGAATGACATTTGTTTGTAAAGAGCAATCACTCTCTAAAACATTCTAGCAAAACAAACAAATGCAAAATACAATTGAAAACTTTCTTGAATAAACAGTAGGCCTTAACACTTGACGTGCAAAATGCAGAAATACTACAGTCATGAACTGTAACACAATGACATCTTAAAATTCCAACAAATAACTAACAATACTGTTAAATAATTAAATCATTCATGATAATTAATACAAAATTAAGTCAGCAACAGAAAAACAAGATTACGGTAATAGCAATTAATACATTTATACATGCTCTAATGTATGCTATAGAAACTCACAGACAGTGAGCAGTGAGCAATGTGAAATTCTTTTTTTAAACAACTGTGTTCGACTAGCTAGGACAACATAGATGATTATTCAGTTTTTTGTTTTGTTGGTAATTTATTTATTGGTAATTAATTTTTCTTAATGTTTAAACATTTGTATTAAAGTAGAAAATATATTCCTTGTTTTAATCCCTCACATAAACAGAAAGATTATACAGATTCTCAGTGTAATGCTCTTTATTTTAGTTAGCAGATTTTACAGTTTAAATAACTGAAACAAATAATCAGGAATGTGTGCTGATTTTGGCCTTGTGGTTGTGTGGTGAACAAAATAAAATTTAGATTGACATATTCTGAAGATTCTTAACATAATGCTCTTTATTTGTCTGATTTTTAAGTTAAGTATTAAAACAAAGAGGGATGCAGATTGGTTAAGCAAAGAAACTATTGAAATACATGTCTATCTAAGAATAACCTTGGGACAGAAGCAATAAACCAAGATCAGGATCATGTTTTTTTCTCAGAGACTGTCCTTGTGAGAGACTGTCATAACTGGGGCAGAAAAATCGTCAATTAGATTAGCAAGCTGAATAACAACCCGGCCTGTGTTGGAGGTGCTCACCATTGATGGCAGGGCTTTTGCGGACTGAATGTTATCTAATGGATCATGTTTCAGAGTTTTTTTGTGTAGGACTGGAATAGCTACAATTGCATGCAGAACCAGTGGGGACAGTAACTGTATTTTTTTTCTATAGTATCTATACTTCATCAAAATATTTTTATCGTATGAAACTTTTGCTTCACTACATTTTAAAACAAAACAAAACATTTTATAAATTTATCAGGATAAATGTTTTTTGAACTGGAGATATCACTTGTCTGAAACACGATAGCTATGTCTAATACACAAATGAGCTGAATATCATCAATTAACCTTTTAAATCAGTTCATTTGAAGTTCATGTGCAAGTTCAAGTCAACAACACGTTGATTTAAAGGGCACCTATTTTACCCCCTTTTCAAGATTTAAGATATGTCTTTTGTGTCTTTAGAATGTGTCTGTGAATTTTCAGCTCAAAATAACTATCAGATTATTTATAGTACCTTTCAGAATATTGGATTTTCTGCTCTAAACAACCATGTAGCTGTTTTGTTGCCTGTCCCGCCCACCTTTCCCACGTGCCTGTCAGAGTGTGTCTCAGGCCCCGTTTACACTAGTGCGTTTTAGTTTAAAAACGGCATTTTAGCATGAAAACGATCTGCGTCCACACTAGCGGATCTCAACAGATCTCCCTCCACCAGAAACGTATATCACGTGACCATTCGCGCACCATTCGCGCACTCTGAGCATGCGCGGTTAAGTATAAACAGGAAGCACGTGTCTCGCTCGGCGTTTGGTTATTGTTAGTCAACAAACGCTGGAGGAACGATGAACGCGATGGCAAAGAAAGCAAGAGAGGTCTTTTTGAGGACAGACGACGAGGTCGAGTTGTTACTTAAAGTGACAAATGAATATAAAACATCCATGGCTATCGAAAATGCCGTGTTTACAGTGAAGACTGGTCTGCCGTCTGCCGGTGACGTCATAGCCATGTGCGCTTGACGAATAAGGAAAGGATACGCAATGACCCAAAGCCCCAATCACGTACCGGATCTCAGCAGCCACGCCTCAGTTTTCACAGATATCCGTTTCCCTCCATCCACACTGAAACGCAACAGCAGCGTTTTAGAATGGAAACGCTGTCTCCAGCGTTTTCAAAACGCTCCGTTTTCGCACCTCGAAAACTCCGGCGTAGTGTGGAAGGATGGCGTAACCGTAGCAAAACTTATGCGTTTTAAAACGAAAACGCACCAGTGTAAACGGGGCCTCAATCTCTGCCTCGGCTGCATCAGATAAACAGCAGAGTGACAAACATGAAGGAAGTAGATCTCAGGTAACATTGAGAAATACTACAGCAAGAACTTTTTTTACTACAGCAAGAACTGATTATTTATTGTATTTGTTGTGAAGTTTATTCAAGCCTCTCTGCAACTATGAGTCACACACAATATCGTTACAAAGTTCAAGCACATACACACTAGGCATGGGCCGGTATAAGATTCTGACGGTATGATAACCTTGGATAAAAATATTTTGGTTTCATGTATAGACAATATTGTGATTACTGCTCTAAAATATATTTTTTTAAGTGTCTGTGTAAAAAAAACATTTAATATATTTTGGAGCAGTAAACATGTCAGCCTAAATAATGAAAACGAGTCATTGACTTCTGCTGTCTTCTGCTGTTAAAAACTGATTTCTTTACAATTTAAAATGGCATCTTTGGATATATTTTCTGCTGGAGGTATTGCTGTCCTAAAAAACAAACAAACAACAAAAAAAAAACGTAAATAAAATATCTTACACACAACTGAACGGTATTACAGAAAGTTTTGGCAGTTTTAAAACCTTGACTTTTCCAAACCGCGGTATACCTTGAAAACGGTTATCATCCCATGCCTAATACACACAGACACACACACACACAGCAGACACACACACACACACACACACACACACACAGCACATGCGTTTAACTTTGCACTGTTTTTGCATGCAAATGTGACAGGATACAGGTTATTAAAGACAGTAAAATAACTAATTCTTTGCAATCATGCACTGTTTTAAAAATGTTTTAAACTTGTAAAACTCATTCTTGATCACATTTGATGATGACTGATGATCACAGAGAGCTCAACAAATTTTTTAATCCCTGCTGCTTTGCGTACATAAAATAAAACTACTCATATGTTTACCTGCGAGCTTTTGCAGGCAGGAATGGGACAAAGTTTAAACAACGCCGTTGAAAATAATATATATTTTATGTGGAAGTGGGACTGAATTATACTACATCATACTTTTGCTGGAGTAATATTTTGTTACGTCCTAGGACGTATTTGTTTTCTTTTCATTTTGTATTTCCTCTCTTTCTCTGCTCTACTCTAGTAGAAGATAATGACCATCACCTGCTGCCACTTACGACCTGCTCACTGATAGGAAGATGAGAAGAGCAGTGGGGCATTTAAGCAGCATGTCTCCACTAGAACAGTGTGATTTTGTGTGTTTGTGGAGGCTTTTTCTTTTGTGAGGCTTTATTATTTTCTTTTGATCCTTAAAGCATTATCAGTTGATTATGAGCTTTAATTTGTTTAAGTTCTTTTAATGCTGTGGCCCATCTTATGTAGTTTTTGCCTCAGAAGCTTTTTTTATTTTTTAGCTGTAAGTTTACTTTTGTTTTCAATACTACTTTGTTATTGACTCTTTACATTTTCTTTGTTAATTTGGGATTGGGTTAGTAGAGAGGGGGTGCCTCTTTTACTTTTTGTAACTGTTTTCTCTTGTTTATGTTAGTAAGGGAGTAAGGTTATTTTTGATGTATTTTTCTTTTCTTTGATAGATTTAGTTCTTCCCTTTCCATCAGACTTTGTTTTGGCTTAAACTCCCTCTTGAAGATTTTCTGGAACCCTCCCTTTATCATTGAATAAATCTTTTGTTAATCTTTATTCAAGTTGCATTTTTTTTTTTTTCATTTAATCCATTGAGAGGTTGCTTATGGGACCTCATTGCTGACACACACGCAAAACTCCATTAGCATTCTGTTGAGTACCTGTGTTCCCCTTGATAGAATTAAGGGAACGTAACAATTTTATTAGAGTATCTCTACTCTTACTCAAGTATTCAATCTGTGTACTTTATCCACCACCATGCAGAGACTTTAAAGGTTTCCCACAACAGAAATGATGCTAAGGGAACACGCTTAGCATTTTACCTTGTTGTATTATGGCAAAGTTCAATTAGATTTTGAATCCTCCCATAGTTTTTGAACCCCAAACATGTACAGAGAGAGGTCAGTTTTACCAAGTTGCATTCAGCTGCAACAGCGGGTGTGAAATCTGATACAGCTGTCTTTATCTAATGAGACCACCTCAAACACAAAGAAGAAAACAGTCTTTAAGCAGCCAAGACACAACATTGGCCTTGTACGTGTTCATCATGCACTCTATTCACTGACTACTAGAACATGAGTTGAACACATGGCCACAACACTGCTGAAAACTCTGCCAAGGCCTCTTTTCTTTCAGATACACACACTTATGAATCATCACATTGAGCATACTTTGTCCACTCTGAAATTCGGAGACAATTAGATGAAGTTCTGCTTAGCTGTAGTTCTCTTTCAAATATTTTTTTTCTTATGCATATTTTCCAATGCAAAAAATGTTTCAGGCTCTTTTGTGTCAGAATTACACTATATCAATTTGGGAAAAGAACTAAACCAAACAAAAAATAGCTAGAATTGTTGTTAACTTTTACTCAAAAAGAATTGGTCTTGGCTTCTCACTGTGGCTGCTTTAAAGCATTTTTAAACCACCTACAAAAAGAAATACGATAGTAATTTATAGCGTTTTTGAATCATACTATCATGTATAGTTTGTAAGGGCAAGAGCTGACTCCAATTTTTGAGGAGGCTGAAATCCTTTAACATCTGTAAGATGATGCTAACAATGTTTTATTAGTCAGTAAATCTTTTTTCGCTGTTGTCTGCTTATTCACCAGGCTGATTGTGGGGGTTGAATTGCATTCTCTGACTGTAGTATCAGAAAGAAGGACAGACGGATGTTGCCTAAGCTTTAGGCCTTCTCAGACCCCACTTCTCACCCACTTTATAATGTCCTTTGTAAAGAACCGGAGTATGTTCAGTCAAAGACTCATTCTAGGTGCTCCACAGAGCGACACAGGATTTTTTTTTCTTAGTTTTTTTACCTGCGACTATTGAACTTTATAATTCCTCAGTAAAATAATATATTAATGGTGTTATATTGTATTCTAATAGTATGTTACATTTTAAGTTTTGTGAAGTAGTTTTTACTTTTTATTTATTCTATATTGCTTTTTCTTGGATTTGTTTTTGAGCTGCAATAACAAGCTTAATTTCCCTCCACGGATTAATAAAGTATGTCTGTCTGTCTGCTGTATGACACTTTGTCAACAAATAATACAGCATACTAATTGTAGTATTAGCTTAAGTGAAGTACAGTGATAAACTGTGACTTTTATTATAGTGTAATATAGTTGTTAAAACTACAGTATTTCAACATACTTTTTTATTACTACAGCTGTTGTATTACTACAGAAACTGCAGAATTACAACAACATTTATCCAAGTACTTTACTATCATGTGGTTTAAAAGCACTATAGTATTTAGTAAAATACGTTTATACGCTAGCATTTTTTCGTGTGGTATTCATGTAAATAAAAAACTTCGACATAAGTCAAAATACCTGTTTTTAGTGAGGATCTCTATAAAAATAGTTGTTAATATCTTTAAGTGAATGTAAATTGTTGGGAAAGAAGCTGTATTTATTACATTGGGAGAATTCGATAGTTGTGTTTTTAATAAATGGAAGGAAAAAAAGCATTTTTCCCATTGATTTGAATCTTGTGGTCAGTTGTACTTTTAGAGCTGCTTTACAGAAACATTGTATCTTTTCACTTATTTGAAGTTTGCAATGCAGGGCTCTAGACTGCAACCTTATTTTTCAATGGAAATAAGAAAAAAAAAAAGTGAAGTCACACCAGTGTGATCAGTCATTCGAGGGCAAAAAAGAAAAAAACATTTTAAAAAGTCTCCACGACTGTGACTCAACAGGAAGACACACATTAGGCCCAAGTCATGGTTTAAAGCAATCATAGACAGTGAAGGGTATTATGTTAAATGCGATGAGGTGGAAAATTCGGGTGAACAAAATTTTTGTGCTGGTCCACCTAAGAAACAAAATTAGACTGTTAAAGCAGTGCAAAAAGTTAGTCTAGAGCCCTGCAATGCATCACAGGTTCTTTCAGGTTCATACCTGTCAACCCTCCTGTTTTTCCAGGGATTCTTCTGTATTTCACTATTCTATCCCTCTATCATCCCCTAAAGTTATTTTCCCGTATTTCTCACATATTCTTAATCTTAATATAAAGGGGTGGCAATAAGCATTAAAGAGCTGATCCTTTACGCAACCCGCACTGCCGAATCACCAGGGGACGCCCCTTGCTCTTAAATGTGAATCTGTTCCGTGCTTCCATTATATTTAGGCATGAAAACACTTTGAAATAAATATAAAAACGGCAAGATTCTCTTCCTTTCCATTACAGGCGTGTTGCCCCTCATATGCAATCCTCAAAACAGTCAAGTCATGACCATCAGGCACACTCCATAGTGATAAATAGACGCTGTTTCCCAAATGCACTCTGTACACCCGAAGTGGAGCGAAAGTGGACACACTGGGTTTTGGGTGCATGTTTGAACCGACATATACACATAATAATAATAATAATAATAATAATAATAATAATAATAATAATAATAATAGGATATCCACAATGGCATAGTAGGTAGCCTGATCGTCTCACAGCAAGAAGGTCGCTGGTTGGGTTGGCTGGTTGGGTCAGTTGGCATTTCTGTGTGGAGTTTGCATGTTCTCCCCATGTTCGCGTGGGTTTCCTCTGGGTGCTCCGGTTTCCCCCACAAGTCTAAAGACATGTGATTTAGGTGAATTGGGTGAGCTAAATTGTCCGTAGTGTATGAGTGTGAACGAGTGTGTATGGATGTTTCCCAGTGATGGGTTGCAGCTGGAAGGGCATTTGCTGCGTACAACTTATGCTGGTTAAGGTGGAAGTTAGTTCTGCTGTGGCGACCCCAGATTAATAAAGGGACTAAGCCGAAAAGAAAATGAATGAATGCATGAATGAATAATAATAATAATAATAAAATAATATCTAAACATGTCGATCTTGGTGGGTTTTCTTTTAAACAAGACAAATTTTGTCTGAAATCGAATGTCTTCTTTATAGATCTGTGCATTTTTTAATTTTGTTGGGGGTGGTATCCCTCATTTTCAAATCCCAATGTTGACAGGTATGACACACACACACACATGCATTCAGTACATGCAAATGTCATCAAAGTAATAATAACTATTTTAAAAAGTAATTAAAAAAATGTGATACATAAATATTTAAAAAAGCACTTGATCAACCAGAAAACACCCATTCCGTGACCCTGTTGATTGAATGTGCATGTACAAAAAAACGTGTTTTTTGTGAAATGACATGCACGTAACGCAAATTATGCAGCAGCTTGAGGCGTCGACTGACATTCTAAGAGCACGTGCAACTCATTGAAAGCTTGACAAAAATCTTAAAATAGACTTTGTATCCCACAATTTGTCTCTGAATAACAACAGCATCTGGGGTGAGATTAATAAGCACAAGGAGGGTGTTAATGAAGGCAGTAAAATGACTCCGGGCTGGATGTTATTTGCTGTGACAAGCAGTCGTTCTCCAGGCAAATCTGAGAGAAATGTCCACACACTTTCACCCCGCAGACCTGAATGACTGACTGTGGCTGATTGATAGTATTTCAGCAGGGTTTATCCACCGATTCCTGATCTTATAATAAACGCTGTGAAAGTTGTTTCAGTCATTCGCAAGCTAAAAAAGAAAACTTTTCCCTGGATGATCATTTAATTCAGTGCTGTTTAATTACACCATTCCAAATTAAACAGGTTGTTTATGAGGGTTGGAATAATAATAATATAATAATATTACACCTGCTGCTGCACAGAAATAAAAAGCTTCATATGGCGGGAAAATGATATGATGAACAGATTTGTCATTACTTTGTGAAAATAAATCTAAGGAATATTTATTGTCACAAGTAGTCCCTGTCAAAAAAAAACAAGATAACAAAAACTGCAAAAATCATATTCAAATCATTCGACGCACTGTTCATCATAACTACCAAAAACTAATATGAAAGATTTTAACCCTTTAAAGTAGGTTTTTTTTTTGCATAATGACACTGTTTATGAAAATTTGTAAAAATTTATAAAAAGGATATATACACAGTGATCAGCATATAGAAGTACACCCCTCACAAATCTATCTTTTAAATTCACATTTTTAATAGGAAGCTATGCAATATTATATTTGTGCATATACATTAGATTAGTCAGTACTGAAGCCAAATCTGGAGCTTATCTAACAAAATATCTTATGATAACGGTCCAAAAACAAGTACACCCAAATTTATGTTATAGAAAAATATTAAATACAAGTTTAAAATACAGGAAAAATCAAGAGAAGCAAAAAAATTAAGATTTAGTTTTTGGGGGGGTTTTGTTACAATATTTTACTTGAATTTTAGTGTATTATCTTTCAATTTCTAAATATGTTTGGCAACTAAAATATTAATTTAATAAATATCTGTTTAATAAATCTGTTTTGTTTAAATGCACCAAAATACATTGCATATATTCACTGAGAAATGGATAAAAATATACATTTTTAAGCTGGGGTGTACTCAATTATGATGAGCACTGTATATATCTTGCTATCTGTATATATATATATAGATATATCTGTATATATCTGTATATCTGTATATATCTGTATATATCAAACTAATGCAACCTGTATATAATGTTAATAGTACATATGTAAATGATCACCATAGTTTTTCTATAACTGCACTTTATAATTTATACCTGTATCTGCACTTGCTGCTATTGCACTACTGGTTAGACCTAAACTGCATTTCGTTGCCTTGTACTTGTACATGTGTAATGACAATAAAGTTGAATCTAATCTAATCTAATCTAATCTTAACGTTAAGCAGATTTTTGTCAACTTTTATATTTTTATGCGGCATCACATTTTAAACAAAAAAAAAATATTACCGCTCACACGCATACAAATTTCTCAATTTATACAAAATAAATTCTGATACCTTTACCAACACACCCACATAATTATAATTTAATACTTTTACTGCAATTTGGGCTGCAGTTTTCAACAGCACATAACAAGCAAAAAAACAGATCAATTCCATAAAAAGGTCAACCTTGCCATGAAAAAATAAAGCTTTTACCAAAATAGATTTTTTTTCACCAAATTCCTTTTTTTATGTGCCCCTTCAGTGTTTATTATATTTGATTTACCAAAGTCACACAAGTGCCAATTTCACATATGTCATATCTGCAAGTGAGAGGTTTCAAATCCATAATGAAGCTTTTTCCTCGTAATTGCAAATATTCATTCATTCATTCATTCATTTTCTTTTCAGCATAGTCCTTTTATTCATCAGGGGTCGCCACAGTGGAATGAACCGCCAACTTATCCAGTATTTGTTTTACGCAGTGGACGCCCTTCCAGCTGCAACCCATCACTGGGAAACATCTATACACACTCATTCACTACGGATAGTTTAGCTTACCTAATTCACCTATACCACGTCTTTGGACTTGTGGGGGAAACAAGAGCACCTGGAGGAAACAAAATGCAAACTCCACAAAGAAATGCCAATTGACCCAGCCGATGCTCGAACCAGTGACCTTATTGCCATGACGCCCTAATTGCAAATATGTGAAATAAAATAAAATCACTAATTTTTGTTTTGTAGTAAGCTAACTCTTATCTTTTTGATTAGCATTATTTCTTTTGGGTTGTTATTGGGTTGTTATTATGTTGTATAATGTAAACTCACAAACTTTTTTGTCATATCCATAATGTGTGTTTATTTTCCTCATTTAAAATATTAAAAATGTTTGCCGACTGCTATTGTTTTCTGATCCCGCAGCTCTGTGGTTAGTAGTTTTGGAAAATATAAGCAAATGTGTCGATGTAATGTTAATATTCATTCATTCATTTTCTTTTCGGCTTAGTCCCTTTATTAATCCGGGGTCGCCACAGCGGAATGAACCGCCAACTTATCCAGCATTTTGTTTTACGCAGCGGATGCCCTTCCAGCCACAACCCATCTCTGGGAAACACATTCATACATTCTCATTCACACACATACACTATGGACAATTTAGCTGTATCGCATGTCTTTGGACTGTGGGGGAAACCGGAGCACCCAGAGGAAACCCACGCAACCACGGGGAGAACATGCAAACTCCACACAGAAATGCCAACTGGCCCAACCGGGACCTGCCCCAACCGGGGATCGAACCAGCGACCTTCTTGCTGTGAGGCGAACGTGCTACTCACGCGCCACCGTGGCGCCTAATGTTAATATATATAATAATATACTTTCTCTGTCAATTTCTGTTTTGAGTATTAACTGCAAATGTTGCATCCACGATGCTGGTATGGCTCATTTTGATCCACAGACCAAACCTAAAAGATGAGCCATTTAAAGAAAAGAAACAGAAAAGATTTGAACACTCTGAAGCCTTGCCAAGAAAATGGAAGCCTGTTAACAGCAGATGTTTTCCCGACCAAACCAATCCTGTAGACGTACATGTGCTATCTTGGTGTGTGTAACTGTTTTTGTACTGGATAAATTTCTGAAAGGAAATGAAGGTGAAATGTTGAATATCAATATAAATTCACCTTTTTGACAAAAAATATTTATTTATAGATAAATTAAATAATTTTAAAAACGAAAAATACAAAATTGCCCATAAAGATGTAAGAATTAAGAAATGGTAAAATCTGATTGTTATATTACTATTGCTCTAAGGCATGTACATGCATTTAAGCACAAAAATCAAAAACACAAAAACTTAAAACAAGTCTTAAATTAAATAATTAATCAGATGCACAGAATAAAAGGAATAACTTAAGATCAGACAAAAAGCTCATATATGAGTATACTTTTACGGACTGAGCTAAACGTGGATGCTCCTGAGTCTGACTGCATGTCAAGAAGAACACAAACATTTTCCACGTGAAGTTGCTAAAACCTGCTCTGATCTTCTAGAGCCGTGAATGGATGATCCTGTTCGAGCGGTCACTTCTTATCTGACACACCTTGAAAGAGTGGAAATTGTTGCTGAATAAACACATACAAATAAATAACCAACGACACACTGCTGTCCGGGCTCAAACGAGAGCCATTAATAACTACTTGACAGCAAACAGTTTAACAAGAGGCGCTCTGGAAAGCTATAAATTACATAACCGCAATTAAAGTGCCAACCCCTGACCCTGACTGAGAGGCACAATCTTTATCACCTGATTTTAACATTGGCACTGGTTCCAAGTCAATACACATGACACGACCGCGCCGATAACTCAGGCACGTACAATTTATGAGTATATAGTACAAAGTCCGTCTGAAGAAGCCGTACTTCAGATAAAACACACACACACGGCGCGGGACCGCACTCGAGTAAATCAACAGCGCTCACACTTCCGGGACGAAAAAGAAGACGGAAAACTACCAAGCACTTACTGAGATGGAGATATGTGTCGTTATTATCCATGTTTGGACGAATATGAAAGAAGCGCCCAATTTAGTGGCAAACTGTCTCGTTTCGCCGTCCTGGACGGCAGCATCTCCCCGCTGCTGTCCGCGATCTGACTGAGGATTCGCTGCGCACTCTTGGGGCCCCACCGAGGGGGAGGCGAGGGCCAGACCTCTCACAGCGACAGCCTACTCCAGCTCTACAAGTGACCACAATACACAACATCGTTTTTATTGATTTATGTGAATATGTTTGATTGTATAAATCATCACATAATAATGAAATAATCACAACAACAACAGACTATAAATTCAATAGTATAGATAAATAACATAAAACACTTTTTTCACAAATCATCATACAACTCAAACCGTGAAACAACTCAAATGTGAAACTATTTACAAATGTTTTTATAATTTACAACTTAAGACAACGTGAATTAGCCTATATGTTCAGTTCTTTCAAAGTTATTGAGTCTTTAAGTAACATCATTAGTTAATGATTTAACTAACATTAGATAATAGGATCTTATTAATAAGTGTCACCAATGCAGTAAAGCTACAGTTTAATACCGTTTATAGTTTAATACTTAATGCTCACTTAAACTTGTTTTAACACATAGTAATTTTATTGTCATTGTATTATTCAATGGCACATTATTTTAGTGATCTTGTTGGTATTTTATGTTTTGTTGACAAATTTATTTATTTTACTTTTATAGAAATTTTGTTTTGCAATAACAGAAATGGAGTGCTAATGGAGTGCAGTAATAAAATGGAGAGAAAAGAATTACCTTGTTACACATGCACACACGTACTATAGTAAAAATAATAAATTATGCATAATTAAACGCAACTAACAAACCTACAAACAAAACTAAACATGTAACCATTTAATAAGTATATGGGGTTAATTAATTTTAAAATATTTTTTTAAATATGGTTTCATTGTAACAAGGACAAAGTAACAATAAAATTCAATTCATCTTTATTTGTATAGCGCTTTTACAATGTAGATTGTGTCAAAGCAGCTTCACATGGATTATAAAAAATTGAAACAGTGTCTGACCAGTTTTCAGTGTTGAAGTTCATTTTAGTTCAGTTCATTGTGTTTCAGTTCAGGGTTTAATATTTACTGCTGAGAGTTCAAACACTGAAGAGTGATCCATCGAAGCGCAGCTCCACAAGTCCTGAATCATGCAAGCCAGTGGCAACAGGGACGAGGAAAAAACTTCACCAATTGGCGAAAGTGAAGAATTAAAAAACCTCGAGAGAACGCTCATTTCTCCTATAACCAAACGTCTTGTGCAGAGCTGCAGTCTAGGCGCCGGAGGCTGGAAAAAAATATGTAACTAACCAGTGTTTCTACTTTTATTATTATTTATTTATTTATTTTGGGTGGACCATACACTAAAGACATTCACTCGCAAAGCAACATGTAGTATCAATATATTATTTTGTTTTAAATTTAACGCCATTTTAAATGGTTTTAACACAAAGTTTGGCTGAAACAAAGCAGCTGTTATTGGGAGATTCAAATGAACATAAGTTATAAGTCATGTAAAATTTATATACACTAAAATATTACAACAAATACTATAGATATCCATTATTGAAAAAAAATCAAAAAGGCTTTTTTTTGCCACAGCTATGCCACAGAAGAACATTTTTTGATTCCACAAAGAATCTTTCATGTCAGTTCTAAAAAAATAACCTTTTATACTTTAGTGTGAAGAACATTTGATGAACATAGCAAACCTTTTACATGCTTAAAATGACATTCGGAAAAAAAAAATCTTCCTGAAGCCATCAACACCAATAAACAACCTTCATTTTTAAGAGTGCGAATACAATAATCAGAACAGCTTTCATTCAATCAACACCACGTCGTTATTTTAGATTAGCCTTCTCATTTGCAGTTTTATTGGGTCAGGGGATTATCATAATATTCTTTCCCTACAAACTGCTTAGTGCAAGATCTGCTGACCATGGCCTTTTGGGATTTTTGGCGAGGGCAGAGGAAACAAAAAGAATTCTCCAAATTCCAAGCGCTCGGTCCCCACAAGGCCAGCGGAGGGTCTGAAGACCCCTTGACGCCCCCCCAAGATCTCTTCAGAGTGAGGGGTCATTTAAGGGTGAGCTCCCACTACCTCAGGAGGTTATTCAGAAGTCACCAGCATTCAGAGTGTTGAACTCCTGTTCCTGAGAGAGAGGGTTAGTGATGACCACTCTGTCAGTCACACTGGCTCCCGTCCTTGTAAAAACAGCACATAAAAGAACACAGAGGGACGCTAACAAAGACGAATGGCTTCTCTTCCAACTCATTCCACACTAATCAGGCCCTTTTCATTTGTTCCCTGTTAGATAATGTAAATTTGTGGAGTCAAAGAAAGGGACTAAAAGGACAATTTATCAACCTCCCTTTTATCCCTCTAATGGAGCCACATGTTACAGAGCATTACAATCGCCCTGAGCTGCAAAGTATATCAGAGCCGATGAGGATGGGATGAGGATGGGAACGTGATGTGTTGTTGAGGCGGCATGATGCAAATAGGTGCTTTTAACATGTCATATTAAAGGAGATCAGCTGCTTGAGAGATGTGGAAAAAGCTCTAAATCACTGCAGGTTTGCGGGGATTATCTTTGCTGTTTGTCCACAACAATGACTGCCAATGGAGCATTCAGTTGCAGGGTGTCGGAGACCTCACCCTTGCTATCATCTATCACCAGTTAAAAGCAGACCGACCCACCCCTTAACCCAACAGTCACGGCTCTGAGGCCAGCCGGGAGAAACCAGCAGTCTGGTCATCTCCGTCTCAGACAACAGCTCGTGTTTGGGGAGCACCATGTGGCAAATACACATAAAGACCAAAGCAGCCTGATAAATGCGTAAAGGGGAATCTGAAATGGTTAAGGCTAGAATATTCTAAACAAGAATGCGTGATCAATGTTTTTTCATTGGAAATGAGGATCCACAAATCAATTATAGCTGTCTGATTTTGGTCAGTGTTTGTCTAATTGGATATTTAACAATAGTTAAACTCAATCAACAGCATTTGAGTTCCAAAAAAAAAAAAAAAAAAAGTTGCTGTGCAAAGGATTTTATTTATGTTAGTAATTGTTTTTTTTAAGTCAGTTTCCTATAAATCATGTAAAATTGGCAAAAAAAATTGATTTGTTGACTGATTTTTAGTCACTTTAAATTTAGCTTGTTCTACTCAAACAATGAACACCCAATTAAGTCATGCTTTTTAAGTGTGTGATTTACTTTAAAAACATTGAAGCAAACAACACAGTAGTTTTCTTGTCACAATCAATGAGATAACATATCTACAAAAGAGGGAATCCGGTACCTGCACTGTAAAAAAAAAAATGTTACTAACAATTTCCGTATTTGGAGTTTTTGACGATTGTGAATTGCATTGTGGGATGTTAACTTTTAGCTTTGTCAACGTTTGATGTTGAAAGTTTAACTACAGTTTACCAAAGTGACTTTTATTGGCATTTTAGTGGTTTGAAATAATATAATTTATAAGAACTAATGTGTAGAGAAATAAGTCTGTAAAAAAAAACTGAAAATCTAATGGCTGTTTATTACAAGGTTTTTGTAGCGTAATAAACAACACCAACCCAGACAATAAATCACTTTAAACTATTAAAAATGTTCATAAAAGTCACTTTTTCAAACTTTTCAAGGTTACAAGTTGATAAAGGAAAGATCAAAGTCCCCTAATACAATTCGAAAACACAAATAAATGGGGAAAGATAAAAAGTAAAAACTTGAATCACCAAATACAGAAAACTAATTTAAAGATATTTCTTTTTTACAGTGGGAGGGTGATTCTAATTGTAGGTCAATTTTTAAATCTCCAACATAAACCTTTTATTATATTTCAAAAACAAAAGCTTAAATGAAATTCCCAGTATACCTATTTTTGTGCACGTCCCTAATTTTGTGTTTGTCCCTAAATTCTCTGCCTCCTAAATTAGACATTCAGCTACAGACATATTGAAAAAAAAACTCATTCAAATTGTCATCATTTTTGGTGGGTTTATTTTACTAAGCTATAAACAAACATTTGCAGAACTAAAATGTTTAACTTTAAAACTATTTTCTTTATTATTTGTCCAGTTTGTAATCAAAACTGCATTTTGTGTATGTTCCAAAATTCTAGTCAACTCTGTTACATCGGTTATTAAAAGGCATGACAATCTTTAAAACACTGAAAGAAAAAGCATGTGACTTGCTTCAAGGGATTTCCCTTCCTCTGAGAAATTCATTGAGGCTCTGAGGCACGTCATTATTCTTCTATTATTAATTTGCAGAAAATATTTATGACACACCAATATTAATTATATAATTTCAACAATGTTACTGAGATGTCCACTGAATTTCTTAATAACTTTTTGAAAACAATAATGTGATGTAAATACATTAAATTCAGTTTTAGACTGAGGTTAGCATATTAACCAACATATTATGTTCACCTTTTGGCTATGCATTTGAAACACGCTATACTATGCTTTGAAGTATTTTAGATTTTTGCTGAAAGACACATGTAAAACATATTTGTGGTAGTAAGCATTACTCTACAACTGAGCTAAACCAGGAATATTGCTGTGAACAACAGTCAGATTTTATCTGATCATGTGAAGTGAAAACCTGTTCTCTGAAAACCTGATCAACCGTCCTCTTTGCTCATCTGATCATATCGTAGAATAGATCGTATGTGTGTGTTTGGGGGGTGGTTCTCCATCTGTCATACACTCATTAACAGAGCCCCCTCATGTTTTAATCAGTCCCCGTACACAAACCACTCCCCCCGCAAACCCATACACATGCACACACACCTCACAGGCTTCAGCCACGCCATGTATCATCAATCTCACAGGTCATTAATCTCTGAGCACAAAGGCAAAACATGCTGCAATTTTGGGGTGTGAAACCTCTTTTAAGTGCGGACCAATTCAACAAATCACACAGGTTTAAATCAAGTTGCATCCCATTCATGAAAGCATTTTTGTTGTGACTCTAAGCAAAAAATAGAATTTTCAAGTTAATATGTACTTATATTATTGAAGGCTTCTCATTATGCTTTTTCACTTTTTTAATTTAGTCAGCGCTCAGTGTGTGGACATGAAAAAGATTTGAAAAAGTCCACCCGCATATAGAAATACACTGTAAAAAAATGCTGGCTTCAACTCAGTGCTTTCATGTTGTCCCAACACAAATCAATTAAGTTAACTTCAGTGTTTTTTACAAATTTAAGTGGACTAAACATGAAACAATTAAGTTGCCCCCCCCAAAAAACAAACAAACAAACAAACAAACAAAATAACAAGATCTGTGCTGTTTACACTCATTTAAAAAAAAGTTCAAATAACCATCAAGAGTTATTTTTTTAAATGTATTTTTTAAAGTCCATTAAGTCCCAGTTACAAAAAAAGACTAGATAAGTTTTGCTTTTTGGTGTTTATGATGTCACAAAGCACCCGTTTAAATTATCATTACATTGTTAGTTCATCCATAAATGAAAATTCTGTTATTAATCACTCACCCTCATGTCACCCTCCATAGACAGGTTCCCAACAAGTACAAAGTTTAGCAAGGTACAAAAAAAAATCCTCAAAACATCACATGTCTTTATTGGCTTAATCTGAAGACTATAAAGTTACAAGAATACTTTCATGTTCACATAACACAAAAATTACAAATTTATTAAACAGTTTCATCTCTTCAGTGTCAGTATAAGGTGCACGTTCACATATCACGCTTGGACGTGCTTTTCATTTCGTGCTTTTTTATTAACTTTTGTAAATATGTGTAAATTTCTATTTATTCAGTTTTTAAATTAATTTCAGTAATATTATTGACTAATATGAAAATATTTATGTGATTTATTTACAATACAGTTTGAAATGTAAGATTTAATGTCTTTTAGTAGATATATTATATGAGAGACTTGCTTTGTTTAACAAATAAAGTGGATCTAATTGGAGTCACATTGTAAGCATTCAATAAAAGCTAGAAAGGTATTACTTTTTATTTCATATATTAAGGTTTTAGTTATGAAACCCCCAAAATCACTCCGCATAAATCCGCAGATTTTTTACAAAATTCTGCGCAAAAATAGCAAAAAATGTCCACAGATTCCATCTGGCCCTACTGATGACCTGACAAGAAAGAGAAACAATTGGCAAACAAATTACAAGCATTGTATGATTGCAGTTGAACCACTGAAGACACATTCAATGTTTTTGTTACCTTTTGTGAAATGTCTCTGGACCATTGCTGTCTATGGAAGATAAGAGAGCTCTCAGATTTCGTCTGAATTATCTTCATTTGTGTTTCAAAGATGAAGAAGGATTGTAACAATATGAGGGTATATCAGAATTTTTTTTTTTTGAGTGAACTAATCCTTTAAGTAAACTAATATCAATCTACTAATGTAATACTTCTAATTGTAAGTGTACTAAAGTCTTAAAAATAAAAGTGCTTTGGAGAACCAAAAAGGAGTTGTGACAGTGAAGCCATAGAAGAACGTTTTATGGCTCCCCTAAGACCCAAAGAGTGAAAAGTTCCTTAAAGAACCATGATTTCATAGTGTGAAGAACATCTATAGAACCTTTTCCACAGTTTTTAATGAAAAGGTTCTCATTCATTCATTCATTTTCTTTTCGGCTTAGTCCCTTTATTAATCCGGGGTCGCCACAGCGGAATGAACCGCCAACTTATCCGGCATTTGTTTTACGCAGCGGATGCCCTTCCAGCCACAACCCATCTCTGGGAAACACATCCATACATTCTCATTCGCACACATACACTACGGACAATTTAGCTTACCCAATTCACCTGTACCGCATGTCTTTGGACTGTGGGGGAAACCGGAGCACCCGGAGGAAACCCACGCAACCACGGGGAGAACATGCAAACTCCACACAGAAATGCCAACTGGCCCAACCTGGACCTGCCCCAACCGGGGATCGAACCAGCGACCTTCTTGCTGTGAGGCGAACGTGCTACTCACGCGCCACCGTGGCGCCCCATGAAAAGGTTCTGTCAATGTTATTTTTTTCATGTAACCAATTATGTCATTAAAGAAGTAACTTAGAGCGCCATGGTGGCGTAGTGAGTAGCACGTTCGCCTCACGGCAAGAAGGTCGCTGGTTCGAGCCTCGGCTGGGTCAGTTGGCATTTCTTTGTGGAGTTTGCATGTTCTCCCTGTGGTTGCGTGGGTTTCCTCCGGGTGCTCCGGTTTCCCCCACAAGTCCAAAGGCATGTGGTATAGGTGAATTGGGTAAGCTAAATTGTCCGTAGTGTATGAAAGTGAATGAGTGTGTATGGATGTTTCCCAGAGATGGGATGCAGCTGGAAGGGCATCCGCTGCGTAAAAAAACAGATGCTGGATAAGTTGGCGGTTCATTTCGCTGTGGCGACCCCAGATTAATAAAGGGACTAAGCTGAAAAGAAAATGAATGAATGAGAAGTAGCTTACTTAAATATTATGTTCCTATTTAGGTATTAATTCGGAAGTCTTGTAGGTCTTATCTCTATCATAAGACTGACAACAAATATAAGTACACTTGTACTATACAGTGTATATCCACTCACTGGCTACTTTATTAGGTACACCTGTCTAACTGCTCTTTATTGCAAATTTCTAATCAGCCAATCACATAGCAGCAATTTAGGTACAGTATGTGGACAAGGTCAAAACGTTCTGCTGCAGTTCAAACTGAGCATAGGAATGGGGAAGAAAGGTGATTTAAGTGACTTTGAATGTGGCATGGTTGTTGGTATTGTGAGTATTGAGTAATGTGAACGATCTCAGACTGGTTTCTTGAACATGACAATGAGTCACTGTACTCAAATGGCCTCCACAGTCACCAGATGTCAATCCAATAGAGCACCTTTGAGATGTGGTGGAACGAGAGATTTGCATCATGGATGTGCAGCCGACAAATCCGCAGCAACTGCATGATGCTATCATGTCAATATGGACCAAAATCTCTGAGGAATATTTCCAGAACCTTGTTGAATGTATTCCATGAAGAATCAAGGCAGTTCTGAAGGCCCAGTTCAAAAGTGGGTCCAACCCGGTACTACTAAGGTGTACCTAATGAATTGGCCAGTGAGTGTACATTTATGTCAGTGTACATCACTTGAGTGTAGTTTTAAGTGTATTTCATAAAACTACTTGACATTTTTTTTAGAATATACATACTGTAATCCTAGACTGAAAGAAGCATTTTTATTTTAGATTTAGAATAATATAATATTTAGTTTTAGAATAATAGAAGTTTTAGTTTTAGAATAATAATTTACTAACAGAATACTTGAATAAATGAATTTTTGCCAGAGCAACTTAATTAATTAAAATACACTAACCACTTTATCTTTCTGCTTTTACTTGTAAACTCTGATCTTTAATGGGGCCTAATGTCAGTTTGTGTACAGCCTTAAAATCATGACATTCAAACTTTCAAAGAAATATAATAATAAAATGAGCACCTCTATTATTCAAAGAAGTTAAACATGAATTTGAATTCTGATACCTAATACTTTTAAACTGGGTTAAATGTTACTCAGTATTATGACAGAGCTCCATAATATCAAATATCTTCCAACAGCTTTGTACCCAAGGGAAAGAAAGACTTAAGCAAGCGAGCCATCTCTGACCTCCAGCAAGGACAGCCAGCATTACCTCATGAGTTGTGCGTCCCGCTACTCTTTCGCCACAGGAAGTGCATCATAAATCTTACTCAAGCCCAATGACAGAGCAGCTCATGGGACGCGACCCGTGACACACTGATCAACACATTGGTACTAAACTTCAGCCAACATGCAGGAACACAAAGCAGGGCTAATTACCAAACATATAACAGGGGAAGTGTGTATTTGGGGAAACCATTGTAAAACCGGCAACTGGCAATTTAAAAGAGGAGGCCAAAGGTGTAAAGGGAAGTATGTGAATCTCAGTCTAACCAAAGAAGAGTGTCTCCACAAACTTTTCACAGTCGATCTCTAATGAAATTTATATATATATATATATATATATATATATATATATATATATATATAT
>CAIGQQ010035826.1:12063766-12105503 GCA_903798035.1 Danio albolineatus
ATCTATCTATCTATCTATCTATCTATCTATCTATCTATCTATCTAATAAAATGACATTTATTTATTTATTTGAGTTTTCAATGCTACTTCCACTGAAACATATAGAAAAGAGTTTTTTTTTTAAATATGAGATTGAAATACATCTGTTAATAATGAAAAATAAAAATAAAAGTAAGCAAACAGATAGCTGTAAAACTTCATAATGAAGCAGTAGTAAATGTGAAGTGAAAGTTTGTCAGTTTGCCTTTCAGCATGATCATGAGACACTTTCTCCTGCGTCAGTAGGACAGAGGAATTACCATGTGTTCAGATTTTCTATTTTCAGAGGCATTTTCTATGGACGTAAAAATAGAAGAGGAAAGTACAGTGCGATCAGAAATACATTACACAATAGTTTAATTCATCAACACAGGCGAATGCAGGAACACACTTGGCAACAGAGTTCTCATTTCTAGAAATAGAAGCGGCTGAAGTAGGGCTACCCTGAGTGAACTTTAAAAGAGGAAGCAACAGGGCAAAATCAATTGTGCCTTAAGAACGCACACATCTCGGTGTGCCAGCTGAGAAGAACTAATGTAGCGATGCTTCAGCTCTGCTACACTCATTTGAATGAAAAACAATCAGTAGCACTGCATGAGCTTGGAGACTGCCTGCCAAGACCAGGTGTGTTTCTGGAAAGGTATTGTACACAGGTCAGGAGTTTCAAACTGGGGTCTATCTGGGGTTTGTGGATCTTCAGGGGGCTACAACAGAGTGCTGGGGGGTCTGTGGAAATGTTGAGAGAAAAAAACTAAATTTTAAATAATTGAATTAATAAAACTTAATGTTTAAAACAAAGATGTTTATTAGTTAAACTCACATTAAAGCCCCTGTGACATCAGAGCTGAAGTACTTTCAGTATTGACATCAGTATTGGGTGTTAATGCATAGTTCACTGAAGATGAACTTTTTATTTACTCACAATCAATTGGCTCTAAACCTTTATAAGTTTTTTGTTGTTTTGAATTTGTATTTTGAAGAATATTGGAAATCGTTAGCCAGTGACATCCATAATAAAGTAAATTATGGCTGTCAATGGCTGCCAGTTTTTAAGATTCATCAAAATATATTTTGTGTTTGTCAAACCGGTTTGGAACAAGCGAAATGTAAATTTTCCTTTTTGGATAAGTTGTCATTTTTAAGGATATCTAGGCTTTCTTTTCTGCTTCATAACAACGAAAACATTCATGTTAAAATCATGTTAGCATTTAAAACAGAATGCACCCAAAATAGAATCCAAAATAGATTAAGGTTTTCAATAACATCAGCAGGTACTTCGGGCTCTCATTAGATCTTCTGATATTTTGAAATATATATATATATTTTAGAATCTGAAGGGTCGACTAAACTAAAAATATCCTGAAATAACTTCTGATATCACTCAAATAGTTACTGTGGTAACGGACACACTGTTACGGGGATGTACTCCAGTCCAGAGAGTTCAAGGAGAAAAAAAAATCCTTGGACAGTTCAACCATACTTTAAAATTGTCTACAATTTGTTAGTTTATTTTAAGAAAATATTAAATTAATTTTTTAAGTCATTTTACAGTAATTATTGCTTTAAAGCAACTTTACAAAAGGTGGACATAGCATTACAGTCAAATTAAGTTATATACAGACATAGTTAACCTGCAATTTTATAGCATATAGGTGACATCTATACGTGTTGATGTGTAATGAAGTATTTGTGCATTAAATGTATGTGTTTTCCTCGATGGGTGGGATAATCTCTTCATCTCTTTGAGTTGTTCTCAAAGTCCTCGATGGTTGGCATTGGCATCATCTATTCGTATGTGTTTTCCTTGAATTCCATAATGGTTGTCATCATCTCTTCATATGTGTTGTCCTTGAAGTCTGTGATGATTGGCATCATCTCTTCTTTGTCAAGCCCACTCACCTGCATGAAGCACACTCATGCATCATATCATTGTGTGATGCATTGTGTCTTTGCTTTAATAAAAAGATAGGTCTTTATTCTAGTTTTGAACAGAACCAAGAGAGTGTGTCTGAACCTCAGACATTATTAGGAAGGCTATTCCAGAGTTTAGGAACCATAAATGAGAAGGATCAGCCTCCTTTAGTAGACTCAGCTATTCTGTGTACAACCAGAAGCCCTGAGTTTTGAGATCTTAAAGAGCGGGTTGGACTGTAGCGAGACAGAAGGTTGATTATAAACAGGAGCAAGATTATTTAAAGCTTTAAAACATAACACACAGATTGTTAGTTTTCATTTTCTTGTCAGCTTAGTCCCTTTATTATTATAACTTATCCAGCATGTGTTTTATGCAGCGGATGCCCTTTCAGGTGCAACCCATCACTGGGAAACATCCATACACACTCATTCACACACATACACTAGGGCCAATTTAGCTTACCCAATTCACCTATAGCGCATGTCTTTGGACTTGCGGGGGAAACCGGAGCACCTGGAGGAAACCCACACCAACCCAGGGAGAACATGCAAACTCCACACAGAAACGCCAATTGTGCTACGCAATGCGCCACCGTGAGGCCCCTTCTTATGTTTAAAATGTGCTATTTTCAGTTTGCAACAGCTATTGTGTATGCGCAAAGATTTGCAAGTATATCAGGACGTCCATCTCCTCTAAGGTAATTTCAATTGTAATCAGAGAATGTGGTTACAAAGACTTGTAGAACACAAACAGAATCTGGAGCAAAGAGCAGAGGATGACTCTAGAAGCACACAATCTGTGATGTGATGTAATTTCTCCAGTCAAAAGCTACGCAGACACACAGAAGTTGCTAAATGTCAGGCACTGCTGTAACAAACCAATGAATTTATACAGACCCTTGCCCCAAAGTCACCTTCTGAAAGATACTGTTTCGATGTAAACTTTTATTTCATATGTATGTTAATGACCATAAATGTTAAATGTATACAATGCATCTGTGCCTTGTATCTAAATTGCATTTTCCCCACGTTGCTTTGGCTCATTTCTCAGATCAGAAATTCAATTCTTAAAACGACTTGTTCTCCCAACATACAGTATGACCATCTGTCAGGTCCCAAGCAAGATTTTTTTTCAACTTTTCTTATGTTAATAAATAACAAATATGAATGTTTTTCATCATTCTAGGAAGATCCATGAATGTTGTTCCCACCCAGAACAGTTTACAATACCATTATCAAAACACACAGAAATAAAAATTATATGGACAGTCTGAGAGTGTTACTCTATCAATGTTTTTGCCTGAACACAGAGAAAAGCCGTCAAATACAAACAACATCTTGCAGAATAAAAACTTCTTTTTCTATCAACATTATAAGCACACCAAAGCACGAGTAAAGTAACATCTTAAAGACGTTCCAAGAACGCTCTTTTTCGATGTTACAAGAATGTTCCATAAATATTATTTTAAATAACATTAACATAGTGCAACTTTTAGCAAATGATACTGAATGTTCTGGGAATTTACCCTCAGAACTAGGAACAGTTTTAATGATAAAGGTCAGCAAGTGAAACACAATGGTGTAGAAACATGCCAGTAAATGCCAGTAAATTTACCAAAGGGCTGAAGAGTCTGGCTCACTCTACCATCCAAGACTGATTGGTATGTGCTGCAGAGGTGGCTGTCCTTTTTCAGTCCTCAAATAAAATTGCAGTAACATCTCAAAGATGGTCAATGGAATCAGTGGAAAGATCAGTTTTTAGTGTCATGGCAAAGACTGTGAATACTTATACATATGATTTGTTTGAATCTTTTAAGCACATTTGCAAAGATTTCAAGCAAACCTCTTTCATATATTGTCAGCATGGGGTATTGGTTGTAGAATTGTGAGGAAAATGAAAATGATTAATTTAATCCATTTGAAATATGGCATTAACACCGCAAAATGTGGAAAAAGTGAAGTGCTGTTAATACTTTCCAGATGCGTTGTATCTAAGCAATTATTGTATGAATTTATGTGTGCCTATTTTAGACTTGGATATTCTCTAGATCAATCGTTGAACGTAAATGACATTTCCATCATGGAAACTACTGAGTCAAGGAGGAACTTTCAACATTGATCATTTCTAAGAATGTCCTGTTGCGAAAGCAAATGAAGTTTTGTAATTCTTAATGTCACAAGTAATCGTGAAGCGTGCAGAAGAACATCCCGAAGTGTGACGAGGCCCAACAATGTTCATTTCGGGGAAGCTTCAGTACTACTTTAAGCTCTTAATCCTAAATCTGCCTTTGCAGACCTAAACAAATAGAAGGTTCTTCAGCAATTTTCTGATGCTCTTACCAAATCAATAACTCTAATACTAGTCATGGCAAGCATTAAGCACATGACAGCTGCTGACATAAGAAAATCTGAACAATACATGGGTTGCAGATCTGGGTTTCATGTGATAATGTTCGTCTGCATCCCAGGAAAGACACACGTGCAGCAGGTTTGGCAGGGATTCTGAGGGACCATCTCAGGCTAAGTTGGGCTTGTCCTGAGAGGACCAGTCAGATTAAACCACAGGCATCTGCTCTGTAATGGCGAAGTGACTTGTTTAAATACTCAAGACGCCATAATGAATAAAATACTCCATCATCATGCCAAACACCTTTAATCCCATGTCTATAGTCTCATGGAAATTAAATTTAGTTTGCCCAAAAATGAAAACTTACAACCCCCTGAATTGTTCCAAAGCTTTATACATTTCTTTATTCTGTTGAAAACAAAATTACAATATTTTTTAAGAAAGCTGAAAACCCTGTAACATTGATTTCCAAAGTAGGAAAAACAAATATTGTGGAAGTCAATGGTCACAGGCTCCAGCTTTCTTTAAAATATGTTGGAAGAAATTCAGTTTGGAACTGGTTTGGAACAAGTAGAGGGTGAGTAAGCAATGACAGAATTTTCAGTTTAGAGTCTCTCTTTCAGAAATGCTAAGCAAATACAACTAATAGCAATTAGCATATAACTACAATTAGCATTATGCTGCTTAACGCAATTAATGTTAATACTCACATAACACTCACATAACAAGCACAAGCTGTTTTGTGTAGATTTTGGATGCTTGTGGTAAGATAATTGCTAATAGCCATCTGCTAATAGCTATCTGCATTTCTTACTGTAAGTTAGCAGCTTTCATGTCATCTCGTAATTAATTTTGTTTGGTGGCATTTTTCTGGAAATTCATAGTTTACAACTGTAATTTTGAGACGTGTGAAGATGTGAACCCATGACTATGGGTTATTAGACAATGTAAACACAGGTTGGGAACAGCTTCCCTATTAGAAGGGAGTATAATGACCAGAATTCAGGCCTTAAAAGTGTTGAGTCAAACACTAATGTGTCTGTAAGATGGCGTGATAGTATTTCAGTGCTTAAGTTATATATATATATATATAGTTTTCTTAAGACTTAGTTAAGTTCTGAGAATTACAAAAATGATGATTGGATTGTTAAGTTTCAAATCAAATATGGGTTGTGGCAATGACAATGACATTGCAGCAATTCTTAGTTAAACTATTAGTATATTAGTAAACTAGTAGAAAATTAAATAGGATTACTATAATGCCAAGTAATGCTTCAGCACACAATAGCCAATATGATGTTTAAAAAAAAAAAAAATTAGCATGAATAGGTAAGATGTCTTACAGGCACATATGAGTTTAAATGTAAGTAAAAGTCAGCACACTTGACATGAGGTGCAGTGAACTGAGTTGTTCACTCTTCTTTAAATGTCATAAACAGCTTTAAGTGCATCCAAAGTGTTTCCAAAGACCAGCAATACAGCTCTAGAACTCTCCACTGGAACGTGATCAAATGCAAAATACATTTTAAACTCAAATATCTGTTTCAGTGCTGTTTCCTGAGTTAGCAACACTGTGAAGGACAGACCTGTAAATTAGCTGAATGGTACATAAATCAGGCCCATGTTCTCGAGGAAGTTGTCTTTGCTGAAACTGCTGATTGCAGATCACAGCACTAGAAAGGTCTTTCTAAAAACAGAGCAGACCGCAGGCCAACTTGTGACTTTGTGAAAGTGATTCTGACTTGGCTTCTTTTAGGAGTGCAATGCACATTAAGCATATTTAGATGCTTGAATTGATAATTGTTTGTAAATCTGTTGTCATCAAAAGAAAAGTATTTTAAACTTTAAGAGCCAGAATAAAATCTAATTGGTTTAACATTTTGATACTACCAATATGTTGTTTAATTGTTTAATTAAGTAATACTGTTATTACAATTACATTTATTATGTTTAAATTATAAGAAATTATATCATTTATTGTAATTAAATATATTACTAAAATGTAAAAAAAAAAGATATATACACATATATGCACAAAAAAGTAAATTTCCACTGGAGACTACAGTATTCATTTGCGCATCCTAAAACTCCACATTTATAATCATATTAGGCACTGACATCGTCTTCAGCAGGTAAAAATTATTGACGGATGGCTGCTTCTCACTCAGAGCTGTCTATGCTAATGAGGGAGAGATCATCACTAATGGGCGGGGCTTTTCTCCTCTGATGACACATACAAATGGAGAATGTCGATCAAAGTGTTTCTGCAGAATAAATACATTTTTACAATGAGAGGCTGTCTATATTCACACACTGCTGCTAAACAAATGATGTTTGCATAACAGGTCCCCTTTAAGACACTGACCTGTGTAAATACATTATTAACAAAAAATCATAAGTTATAATATTTTATATAATAATAATAATAATAATAATAATAATAATAATAACAACAATAATAATATTTCCCAGTGATGGGTTGCAGCTGGAAGGGCGTTCACTGCGTAAAACCCCAGATTTATAAACGGACTAAGCCGAAAAGAAAATGAATGAATAATAATAATAATAGGCTAATAATACATTAATTAACATAATACATTCATATTTCCCAGAAATGGGTTGCTGCTGGAAGGGCATCCGCTGCGTAAAACATGCTGGATAAGTTGGCGGTTTATTCCGCTGTGGTGACCCCAGATTAATAAAGAAAATGAATGAATGAATGAATGAATGAATTAATTAATACTACTACTACTAATAATACTAATACTACTACTACTACTACTACTACTACTACTACTACTACTGATAATAATAATAATAATAATAATTATTATTATTATTATTATTATATATTAAAATAAACATTTATATTATGTCTTTGATATATATATATTAAAAAAATATTTATTGTTATATAGAGTAGGCTACGTTTCAAAAGTCTTATGCAACCAAGTTTTCCTTAATATGTAGGAGGAATTAATTTGTTTAGTCTTGTCCACCCTGTTACATAGGTGCTATATAATATTTATTTAGAGCACATGCAATATTCTCTTTTAAATTTATGTTTACCTCAATCAATGTACTGCATTTATTTCGGAAGAACGCCCTCTAGAGGCACTTTGAAGCCATTATACAACAACATCCTTTGCGGAACTAACAAGTACACACTGTTTCCCACGGACGTTTTACTTTCCTGGACCTTGTTTTTAACAGCAAAGGGAGAAAGCACGTGAGTTCATAAGCGTCAATGTTTACAGTAAAGTCATCATTAAAAAACTGCAGGCAGAATGCTTTTGAAGTTATGCTTAATTTATGGTCTTGGGAATGTAATGTCTGTTAATTCTTACTAAGAAGTTCTCATGAGTGTATTATACATGTATCTGTTATCTTTACTGTCAGAACTGGTCACTTAGATAAACTGCACGACGTGTGTTTCGCGTCAGTTCTTAGTGATGCATTGTGTGTGCATTTTCTGTCATTGCGTTGAAATTGAATATGTTGTTGTGTTTACTTAGTTAACCATGATAGCAGTGGTGTCTGGACTCTACATCGGGTCAGTATCTGATCTGAAGGATGCTGGAAGTCTGACAGCTGCTGGTATAACACACATTCTCACTGTAGACTCAGAGGAAGCTTCTGTCACCGGATTCAACAGCAAATTCATCCGAGCTCTGGATGATGAGTCCACCGATCTGCTGAGCAGACTGGATAACTGTACCAGCTTTATTTCTGACGCACTCAGCACACAAGCTGACTCCAAATCAGGAGCAGTTCTTGTGCATTGGTAAGTTCCAAAATTAGTTTGATGAATGAGAAACTTAATAGCATGCACAATACTCAATGTGTAATTCAATGATAAGTGATTTTAGACCCCAATACCAGTAATAAGTGTAAAAATTAAGTTCCTAGCAATGCACTTTACTAATCAAAAACTTAGTTTTGATATATTTACAGAAGGCAATTTACAAAATATCTTCATGGGAAATTACTTAAAATTCCAATGATTTTTGGTATAAAAAGATACAATTTATTTTTGACTATTGCTAAAATATACGTGTGAAACATGGTTTTTGGCTACTGCTAGAGGAGATACAGCTCCGGTTGGACGTTAATGAGAATTATTTATACAATTTATAAAATTAATCATAAAATTGTTTTCGATAATGTCTACCCGTACCCCAACTCTAAACCTACCCCTCACAGTAACATAAAGTAGTTATTATTGTTATAGAGTGTCACAAAAATGATGCAATATTGATGTGCGTATATCCCAGGTCACAAATACAGTCTTGAAACTTTATTTTCTCTAGTTTTGTTTTACTTTTCAAAATTTAAAATAAAAGTGTCATTTAGAGCGATTTTTGGTACATTTACTTAAGGCATAAACAGAAGTACCGTTTTTTTAGGAAATTAACCAGAATTAAACAACATTATGCTTCAAGCAAGAACAACTGTAAGTGAGATATGAAAGCAATTCTTATTTAATTAAAAGTATTTTCTGAGTCCATTGGCAGATATTTATTCTCTTTAAAATCATTAACTTCATTTAAAAGTAAAATTAATTTGTTTTATTTTGTAAACTATTGGGGAAATTTTTCTAAAAAACAAACAAACAAACAATCAATAAAAAAAATCAACAATTACACCAGTTATACTAATGTTTTACTATCAGGGGAGTTAATGGATCAATATTTAGTGAAATATTCATAATTTAATTAAATGAATAAATAAATAAAAATGCTGAAAGTTGAAAATTTGAAGAAAAGTTGTCAGATCTTTTATAATATAACAAATATTAACATTTTGCATGAAGATTTTTTCCCTTTATTGTAGCCATGTAGGGCAAAGCAGAAGTGCTGCAGTGGTGACTGCTTACCTGATGAAAACACAACACCTGACGTTACAGGAAGCATATTCTAAACTGCAAAACATAAAACCAGATGTCAAGTGAGTGTGTTTCAGTATTGCTCCTGTGACTAAACATTTATGAAAAGAACTGTTACTTAGATCATTCCTCACATTTTTTCCCAGAATGAATGAAGAGTTTCTGGACCAGCTGGCACTTTATGAATTAATGGGCTGTAAAGTAGACACCACAAGTCCTGTTTACAAACAGTTTAGACTGAAAAAGATTACAGAGAAATATCCAGGTATGTCCATTCATTCTTATTTAAACTTTTGTGATAAATGTTACAGGACTTCATTACGCTTTCTCACCTGTAGAGTGTTTTAATGATGTGTCATCAGTAAGCCATTTTGGAGAGCAAAACGTAAACAGAAGTGAAAGAAACTAACATATTTAGCTGCTGCTAAAAAAGATCAGTTATTGTCATGTCTTGGCCTGTATTAATCACTACTAAAGTCTGCCAAAAGTTATAACAAATCAAGTATATTAGAGCCAATCAAATTCACTTAGTCAAAATATTATGCCTTTTAATTCCTTGACTTAGCAGCTTTCACACATTTTTTCCATGGTTTAGACAGGATAAATAAGCAGAACAGCATAACTAATAGTAGATTACCATGCAATCCCTGCTGTTGTTTACATCTGAGTTTTTCCAAAGTGACCACGCACATAAAGTAAGTAAGTGACAACATTGTGACATGATTATTACACAAATGAAATGTTTTTTGATTACTTCAGAGCTCCAGAATGTGCCAAAAGATGTCTTCGCTGTTGACCCTGCACAAACCCAGAATGCAGAAGCTGTATATAGATGTAGAAAGTGCAGGTAAAACATGTATATTTTCAGATCATTTCAGCAGGCAAACATTTTTGACAGAAATAATAATTTTTTCAGTTTTTTGGCTCATTAAATTTTGAAGGGCTGAAATCACTGATAAAAACACAACATGAATCAGCTACAAAGTATCAGCTGTTTGGCTTGGTTGATCTGTTTTCTGTTGATCAGTGAAATTTACTAGATATTTGTAGCATGTCTGCCATCCAGTAATCACAGTTAGTTTTGTACTTTATTAAGCCGCAACGTTTACATTTTCTTTTCATGATGATATTTAAAGTGTAAATGTCATTTTTCCAATCTTAAATGTCTTTTTATACATCACTTTAGTCAGAGCAGTTCTACAGTAGACTCAATAAAGCAATGTCTAGAAAATAGAAGCTAGAAAATACAGTGTGAGAGAGCAGATACAGTTGAAGACTGAAAATATTAGCCCTCCTGTGCTAATGTATTTTTTCCACGGAATTTCCAATTATATCTTTATGTTATATCTGGAGAATATTTTGTTTCTTTTAGTCTGGCTGGAATGAAAAAGAATAGTAAAAGAAATATTTTATTTTCAATTGGCCACAGAACAAACCTCTGCTGTCCATTCACTTGCCTAATTAACCTCACATGCCTAGTTAACATAATTAACCTAGTTAAGTTTTGTCCTGTCTCTGTAATTCTGTTGCACTGTAGAAGCTCTGTCACGAAAACAAATTCCTCGTATGTGTGAACATACCTGGCAATAAAGCTCTTTCTTATTCTGATTCTGAAGTCTTTAAATTGCACTTTATGCTATACTAGTACTAGTAAAAGTACTTGGTAAAGTATTATGCTATGTCATCATCGCAAAGACAACAGAAATTGGATATTAGAATTTAGTTACTAAAACTAATGTTTAAAAATGTGTTGAGAAAAAACCCATCTCTCTTGTAAAGCAGCACTGAATAATGAATATTTCACAAGAGGGATGATAATTTTTTCTTCAACTGTATTTGATTATCATTTGACCAAACCTGTTTGTAATGTCTAAATTATATATGTTTGGAAAGAGCTGTCTTAAAACACACACACATACAATTTAACATGTTTAAATGTTGATATTTCATCCTCAAAATGTTGATAATAAAACTGCTTTATTGGCAACATTTATTTTCAATGTGATTGATTATCAAATTTGATTTATTGATTGATTCGTAAGTAATCTTTATAATATTTTTCTGCAAATCTTAAATTGAAAAATTCGGTCAATACAAAAATGTATCGTAAATAAAGTTTAAATTTAAGTGAAAAAAGCTTTTTTAGGTTTTTTGCCACAGATGAAAGCATTATAGGTTTTAGTGAATTATTATTATTTTTTACTATTGTATGACTACTTTATACTGTTATATGATATCGAAATATTTTGTATTTTCCCACCTACTGAAGAAATTTATATTTATGTATTTAGCAGATTCTTTTATCCAAAGTAAGGGACAAAGCAATTCCTCAACGAGCCAACAATTCTTACAGTACACAAAACAAAGACATGCAACATGCTGTTGTCTTTGTTCCCACCAGACGCACACTTTTCCGTCACTCCAGCATTCTCAGTCACTGTGTGGGAAGTGGAGCATCTGCATTCTCTCATAAGAAGACGAGGATTGTGAGTTCTACAGCTGAAGATGAGACACAGTGCACTTCCTATTTCATAGAGCCGGTTCAGTGGATGGAGCAGGCTTTACTAGGGGTCATGGATGGACAGGTAAGAAAAAGATCACATTTACAGAAGAAACACAATTAAAATGAAAGCTTTAAACAATGTTCCAATCTATCCATTAGTTTAAAACTTCAAAATGTTTCAATATAACAGCAGTTTATGTGATGAAATGCATTTTTTATTAGGAAAGTCACTGCAGGTGAATCGGTTAATAAAAATACTATCTATCTATCTATCTATCTATCTATCTATCTATCTATCTATCTATCTATCTATCTATCTATCTATCTGTTATGTCCAATAAAACACTTACAAACGGAGTTCGGGTGAACGCAAGTTTACTGTTACAGCTTCAGCAGCAACAACGACACACACAACAACATACGGCACAGCTGCCACGCATGCGCATCAGGATGACTTTACGACAGTATGACTATAACAGATAATAACAATAAAGAACTGGTTAGCGAGCACAACACTTCCCCCCCTCCCACTAAGCTTAAGTATGAAACATAGTTTCAAAGTCCTGGAAATGTGCAGGACGTGCCCTTGATCTCACAGGGCGAGCTGTCATAGAGGTATCTTCAGATTGTGGGCCCTGACAGTATTCAGTACTCACATCCTGTCCAGCAACTCCATCAGAATCAAGATTTAGTGGGGGCAGAATGGGGTCCAGGGGTCGGATTGGGTTTTTCTCCTTAACAGTAGGATTAAACACTTTTCGAAGACAGCTGGCATGCCAGCGAGATCCGTTAGCTAGCTCAAAAGTGACTGGTCCAAGTTTGCGTTTGACCCGAAGGGGCTCAGACAGAAATGAGCTCAATTTATTGCTGCGGTGTGGCCTACGGGCTCTTACCCAGTCTTGTACTCTGATCTTTGTGGGCCGAACATTATGCTTGCTGTCGTACCTGGCTCTCATGTTGAGCTGATGTTGGTGAACTCTTGCCCGAACTGAAGTGTTCACCGGGAGCTGATAAGGTGGTTGCAGCTTGTTTAACGGCAATTCCAGTTCCCGGCCAAGCATGAGACAGGCAGGAGACACCCCAGTGGTGGTATGATGGGTAGCACGATAATGCAAGAGGGTCTGGGAGAGAGCAGCCTTAAAGGGGAAACCTTGGGCAAGGTGTGCACGTATGCCATTTTTCAGACTTTGATTAAATCTTTCCACTCCGCCGTTAGCTTGAGGGTGGTAGAAAGCAGTGCGGATATGGACGATGCTCTTAGTAGCCAGGTATGATGAAAACTCACTGGAAACAAACTGCGGTCCATTGTCAGTGGTAATGGCTTGTGGGATTCCCCATCTGGAAAAGAGTTGCTCCAAGAAATCCACCATTGCGGAGGCTGTAACTGAGCCCATAGGTGCAACCTCAGGCCACTTTGAGTGGAGGTCATACACCACAACTAGAAACCGCTGATGGTGAGGAACAGAGGCGAGCTCCCCACAAATGTCCATCTGTAGATGTGCCCATGGTTTGGTGGGCCAGTCGACAGGTTGCAAAGGTGGCGGTGCTGGAGCACCTGTTTTACCACTAAGCAGACAAGGTGCACAGTCATGTACAAGAGCTTCTAGCTCCCTGTCAATCCCTGGCCACCAAACCGAATCTCGGCACCTCTGTTTCAGTTTAACTATTCCCACATGCCCCTCATGTGCCATGGCCAGCACCTGCCCCCTAAGGGACAGAGGAATGACTGCACGGTGCCCCCGTGCGATGCATGACTCACCCCAACATGTCAGTTCTGCTCTGACTCGGGAGAAAGGTGCCAGGTCAGTACTCAGCTGAGATGGCCAGCCTTTCTGAATGTAGGTGCTGAGGGTAATGAAGAGTGGGTCTGCTGCAGACTCTCGCTTTAGTTCTTCAAGTGACACTGCGTTCTGTAAGGGCTCATACACTAACTGCACAAGTTCACTCTCTATATCGGAATCTGGCTGATTGGCTGTGCTAGCTGGATCTGCCATTGAACGGGACAGGAAATCTGCAACCACATTGTCTTTTCCAGGAGTGAACAGCAGCTGGAAGTTGTACTGATTCAACCTGTCAGCCCATCTATGAAGCCTGAGAGGTTTGTGACCTGTTCCAGCAGCGGACATGAGGGTAGTAAGAGCCTGGTGGTCTGTTCTGAGAGTAAAGGCTCGTCCGTATAAGTACATGTGCCAACGCTCACATGCCCAAATGCACGCCAACGCCTCTCTCTCTCCCACCGAATATTTCTGTTCCACAGTACTCAGAGCCCGCGAAGCAAAAGCAATAGGCCTTTCAACGCCATCATGCAGCTGTGACAGGACCGCCCCAACTGCTACTGCTGATGCGTCACAGGTCACGAGGGTGGGGCTGGAGAGATCAAAATGAGCTAGAGTTGGCGGCGAAGTGAGAAGACGTTTGAGTCGTTGAATAGCTTGCTCACAATCTGCTGTCCATGCCCAGGAGACGTTATGCTTGAGCAGCCGTCGCAGCGGGGCAGTGATTTCCGAATACTGGGGTAAGAACCTGAGATAATAAGCGGTCATGCCAAGGAAAGACGCAATCTGTCCAGCTGAGGTTGGCATTGGAAGGTCGAGAATGGCTTTGATGTTGGACTGCAATGGTGTGATACCTGAACTGGACACCCGAAGACCCACAAAGTCTATTGCTGAGACAGCAAACACACATTTTTCTGTGTTCAGCGTCAGATTGTGTTTAGACAGAGCAGTGAACACCTGTCTAAGGCATTCGTCATGAGCCGCCATGTCCTTTCCATGCACTACGATGTCATCCAAGTACACAGCTGTACCAGGGAGCCCCGCTAGAACAGTAGACATGATTTTCTGAAAACAACTAGGTGCTGAACTTAGGCCAAAAGGAATCCTCTTAAAACGGAACAACCCCATGTGAGTCACAAATGCAGTCAGGTTTCTGGTGTCCTCGTGCAGGGGTATCTGCATGTAACCTTGTTTAAGATCCAGCTTGGTGAACACTGAAGAGCCATAGAAGAGTGCTGTGAGTTCCTCAGCTGTCGGCAAAGGGTATTTGTCTGGAATCACAGCCTTGTTTGGCCCCCTAAGGTCAACGCAGAGACGTATGCCACCAGAACGCTTTTGCACAACCACCAAATTTGAGACCCAAGGAGAAGCATCAATTGGCTCAATGAGGTCTGCAGCTAGCATACCCTGTAGTTCAGTGGTGATCTTGTCGCGCATGGCTAGTGGCACTCGTCGCAGTGGCTGAATTACAGGCGATATATCTGGGTTAAGCAGGGGTTTGTGGGCAAAAACAGAAAGACAGCCTAAACCACTGAAAAGAGCAGGAAATTGTGTCTGCCATGGTGAGTCCACCTGCAGTATGGTTGCACCGCAGTTATCATGCAGAGAAAAGCCAAGATTAAGGAACAGATCAAGACCCAGGATATTAGCTCCTTGCTTAGTTACATAGAATGGAAATTCTGGAAGACATTTTTTTCCATATCGTACTGGCAGTTTGACTACTCCAGTTACTGCAATGCCAGCATGACCATAACCACAGAGTTTTAGAGAAGATGGTTGTAACACGACATCAGAGAAAAATTTCTTGTAGGTGGCCATATTAAGCAATGACACTTTAGCTCCTGTGTCAAGAAGCAATGGAACGCAACAGTCCTTCAGTTGAACACCACATGTAGAAAAAGCGAGTGAGTGAGGACCCACTGTATGAATTACTGCTGGTGAAGACTGTGAAGCAGACTTTGATCTGCACCATCTTGCAAAGTGGTTAAGTTTACCGCAATTTCTACACTTCTGACCGAAAGCTGGGCAGTCTGGGGACCTGTTGGCATGACGAAACGAGCCACAGTTGCCACATTTCTGTCTTTGTTGACTTGACTGAGGCTGTGTTTGCTGGATAATTGCACCTGCAGGCTGGGACTCCTCATTGACGACTGTATTCGCAGGGACAAATGTGACGTCATTTTTAACTGCATTAGACTCCGCTATTTTAGCCGCACACTGTGTAGCCTCTTCAATTTGGAGCGCAAGAGTGAGAGCTTTATCCAAAGTAAGTCGATCATCTTCCATAAGCAGTCTCTCTCTGACCCGTGCGCTATTTGTTTTTTCAATCAGCTGGTCTCTAATTAATTCGTCACGAAGAGACCCGAATTTGCATGGTTCGGCAAGGCTCTTTAAATCGGCGACAAACTGACTGGCCGACTCACCCGATCGCTGGGATCTTTGTCTGAAATTAAGACGTTTCAACAGCACGCTATGAGTCCTTTGAAAATGCCCTTGCAGTTGTGCGACAGCGTCAGAATATGTATCTTCAGTGCCGAGCGTCTGGAAGATCCGTAATCCCTCAGCGCCGAGACAGTGAAGGAGAAGCGCGCGCTTTCTCCCGTCGGAGACATCATCCAAGCCCGCGGCTACAAGGTACGTCTGAAACGACACATACCAGCGCTCCCACGGCACGACAGGTTCACCAGCGTGGGGCAGAAATGGCTCAGGGGGAGGCAGAGATAAAGCCATCCTCGTCGCCAAATGTTATGTCCAATAAAACACTTACAAACGGAGTTCGGGTGAACGCAAGTTTACTGTTACAGCTTCAGCAGCAACAACGACACACACAACAACATACGGCACAGCTGCCACGCATGCGCATCAGGATGACTTTACGACAGTATGACTATAACAGATAATAACAATAAAGAACTGGTTAGCGAGCACAACACTATCTATCTATCTATCTATCTATCTATCTATCTATCTATCTATCTATCTATCTATCTATCTATCTATCTATCTATCTATCTATCTATCTATGTCTATGTCTATCTATCTATCTACTGTATATATAACAGATACAGACTTAAAAAAAAAAGTAAAATAAAGTTATTTATAAAATAAGTAAAATTTAAGAAACCTCTGAAGTTGCATATAATAGAGGCCCAAGTAGAGATTTTTGTAAAAAAAAAAACCTGAAAAACTTTCAGAAAACTCATTTTAAGAAAACAAAACTGTGTAATCGTAAACAAAAACAAGAAAATGTTTATTGTAATTGAAATCTACAGACACAAATTGATAAGATCCTATAAATGAAATGTTTAAAAATGTATTTCGGATCTATTATTTTACCATTTTACTAAAAATAAAAATTCTGAAAAACTCAAAATCTGAAAATTGACAGGTGAATGACAAAAACACAGTTTTTGCGTTTTATAGCGTCTCCCCTTATGAATGAAAAAAAAAAGTGCATAATTTTTTTCACTTTGCATGAGTCTAGAGATTTTAATGTCAGTGTAATAAAGGCCCTAATGCAGTTTGTGTGTTTTTCATATATTTCATAGTAAAAACTTTTGTAAAATCTCTCTTGTAGCTTCTGTGTCCCAAGTGCAGCTCAAAGCTGGGCTCCTTTAACTGGTATGGTGAACAGTGTTCGTGTGGCCACTGGGTCACACCAGCCTTCCAGATGCACAAGAACAGAGTGGACGAAATCAAACACATCAGTATATCTGCACTCAAATGACCCTCCAATAAAGTTCTGTATTATATGTACAGAAATTGTTTATGTTGTTTGTGTTTTCAGTTGAAATAATACAGATTTTTTTGTATGCCATAAAATTTAAATAAATATAGTTAGAACTAATCAGTATATGATAAGGAACATTTCATTCTGTAACTAATTGTTGTTAGTAATAGAGTTGACATTTTCCACCGTTTTGTACACCATTATAGCTCAAGATGCTACATTCAAACCAGATGGCAAGTCTAAAATGGAATTTGATGTATTTTTCATTATATTGTTTTTTAAAATGTGAATAAGAAATTCACTGAAATAACACAATAACAGAGTTGACAAATAATGAATTTACCATTAGTGTATCCTAAAAGATTTTTGTTCAAGTTAATTAGAGAAGAATAATTGAGGTGCTTCAATGCCTTCAATTGAAACAAGTCACATGCTTTTTCTGTCAGTGCTTTACAGTATCTTCAGTGCTGTACAATATGTATGATATACAGTCAGTGCTTTATCACTGAAATTACAAATAATACAGAAAATAGATACTTCATATGCAACAGTTTAATACAATTAGTAAATTAATTTCATGAAAATTAAAGCTATTTAATAGCTTATTTAATGTTTAAAACAACAGCCTCTACCCAGACAAAATAACCTCATTAAGACCCCAAACTGTTGTATTGTTTTATTTTCAACTTGTTTTGTCTCTTCTATACGTGAATATGGTTTATTTAAATTAACCCCTGCATTTTTCAAATAAAAATGACTAGTAGTATCACGAAAGAACTTGCATGCAAATTGCTTTCCATCCAGTAGGTGGCGACAAATAACTATCACTGTCAATTCATTGGACTAAAATTTCAGTCATAGTCAAACTAGTGGAGAGTAAGGATAAAGCAGAATCCATTCATGTATACACTAACACTATGTGGCAATGTGATTAAAAATAGTACTAGATGACTATTCACTTTTAGCAAACCTGATTCAAAAGCAAAATGGGTAGAATTCCTAAGAGACTGAATTTACTTACAGTGGTGCCATACAACATTTGTTCATAAATTATACATGATGTCCACTGGTAAAGATGCAGTTTCAACGTGGCTTCAGCTCAGAGATGTTTCTATGGACTATTTATTGTGTGGGTCTGAGAATGAGAGAGAGAGAGACTCTGTGTGTGGTGATGGCATTGAGTTGTGAGATCCTGTTGTGTTTATGAGGGTCATCTCCTACATGAGATGGCCTGAACTCTCTCTGTGAAGTGTGAAAAAGTGATGAGCGCCCTGCTGCTGTACACCAAAGTGACATCATCATTTAAGAGAAGAGCAGGATTTCTGAAATCGAGGAGATGATGTGGAAATCCTCAAAATTATGTTTTATAGTACAATATATGGTGGCATGTCATTTTTACGTGTAATCTATAAACCTGCTGGTGTCTGATTTCATGCAAGTGGGGTCTCGGTTATAAGCATGAAGTTATTTAAAAGGTATGTCAAAAGTTGTGATCTATAAAGAACAAAAAATTGACAGGAGAATGTGCTCAGCTATTAAACTTTTGTGGAACTTTTAGGAAGGTTTCTATGCAAATTTTATAAATCGGACCCTGGTTATTTTTAAGAGGTACTTTTTGACTAGATATTCATAATATTAAATATCCAGGATACATTGCACTGTAAGGACATGTTATATAAACATTAGTAAATATGTGTAAAGTAACTGTTAGAGTTTTTACTTGTTTTATGTTCTGACAGTAGAGTTTCAATTAGAAAACTACAAAATAGTCTTTTTACTAATAACATTTTATATAGTTACTCGTCATCTAATAAGCACCAGAAACGAATAAGAAGAATATATTTTAAAAAGGTAACAGTAACTATTAGCACAAGTAGCTAAGGCATAACACTTGAAGTTTAGGACCTATTCTTCCTATTAACTAATGGTTTATGCTCTCACTACTGTTAAGAAATTGGCTGTTTGCTTGTACTTAAATGACATATTCTGCATGATTCTTCATTTCTAATCCAATACCAGTAAAGTAGGAGTTTATTGAACTAAATGTCTTTGTTAATTTGATTTAGCAAGAATCACACCTTAAAACAAATTTTGACTAATAATAAAATAACATTAGATGCATTGGATATACTGTTATTTGTTCAACAGTTACAAGTATTTATTCAATAGGTATGTCAGTCTTGTGTTGTTAATGGTTTTTAACTGCTTTTTACTTCTCTTGTTATGACTAGTCTAGACTAGTCTAATGATTAAAGTAGAATTCTATTAAAAATCTTTTTAATAAAATAATAATTGTTTCCATTTAAAATGTTGCACTACTATCTAATACAGAGATGCCCAAAGTTGGCCTACAGTTACCTTTGATTTGGCCCTCCATCCCATCTGAGAATAGAGAGAGAATGATGGGAAACTTTTGGGGGACTGCTTTTAATCGAGATTGTCATTTCTAATTTAACATAACTTTTGTTTTTAAACTGGTGAGCTACAAAAAAGCAAACTGAAAGTAAATGTTTCAATTAAATGTAAATGAATCAGATTTAAAATAAATAAATACAGTCACTTAATGGACAGTGGACGTCGCAGAAGACATCAGCAAGTGAATCAAAGCAGTGTTTTTTAGTGTTTTCAATGGGATTGTTTATGTTTTTTTACTGTAACACATTAATTCATTCTAAAATGTACAAAAATGTATAACTATTAATACAATTTAAGTATTTTAAATGGAATAAATTATAGTATTAATTAAATTATATAATGAATTATAGTAATAAATTAGGAAATTACATGGACAACTTTACAGTTTGGTATATTTATCTTCGGCCCACCACCCTCAATCAAGTTTAGTTTTTGGCCCTTCATAAGAACAAGTTTGGGCACCCCTGATCTAATGGATGTATACGGTAACACTTTATGGTAGTAAAAAATCATTAATAACTAACACTACTAGCTTAATAAACTACTAATTGGCTGTTTGTTAATAGTTAATTAAGTTTAGGTGTTGGGTCAGATTAGGCATGCAAAATAAGACCATACTTTATAACAGTTAATATCTTAATAACAGGTAGGTAAAAGGCCGGTAGATAATAGCATGAATTGTGATCTAAATAAAGTGTTAAGCATATATCTTTTGAATAAGTGTTTTAAAAAGTGGGTAGCGCTTTCACCTCACAGCAAGAAGGTCGCTGGTTCGAGCCTCGGCTGGGTCAGTTGGCATTTCTCTGTGGAGTTTGCATGTTCTCCCTGTGGTTGCGTGGGTTTCCTCTGGGTGCTCTGTTTCCCCCACATCCAAAGACGTGGTATAGGTGAATTGTGTGAGTTAAATTGTCCGTAGTGTATGTGTGTGCATGAGTGTTTATGGAGGTTTTCCAGTGATAGGTTGCAGCTGGAAGGGCATCCGCTGCGTAAAGATATGCTGGATAAGTTGGCGGTTCATTCCACGGTGGCGACCCCAGGTTAATAAAAGGACTAAGCTGAAAAGAAAATGAATGTATGAAAAAAAAGAATAAATAGTATATAAATAATATCTTTAAGGTTTTTCCTAATAGTATCTAAGTAAAATGATCTAATAGTAAGTTCTAAGAACTAGTAGTTTATTAAAAAACTAGTATTAAAAAAACAGACACATTTGGAAAGTGTGTATTGAAAACTAAAATTGTTTTACAAAATCTATTATATTGTAACAATCAAGCAGAGACTCTTATGAATGACTCTTACAGATAGTTTATACAGTATCAATTTTGAATAACTTGAAAAAGCTAGAAACAAAAATACACATTTTATTTATAAAATAAAAGAGACTTTACACCGGAAGCCTATTCAGAGAAATGTAAAGGCTGATGGAGCCACATTTTCTTTCTCTTGATCCACACACAGCCAATGGCAATAACAGTTTATGTAAAACTGTCTGTTCCATTTGTACAAACAGCATCTCTTTTCATTTCCTGCAAAACTGTTATTTGCACGAACTACTCTTGAAAGGAAAGAATAAACAAAATATTGTGTATTTTAGGCCAAATTGCTACTACTGGAAAGGTTAAGACCATCACACTAAAGTGGTTGATTACAGCCTTAAGCAAGTCTCTGAACCAATCAAATGTCTGGCTTCTTCATGCCTCCATCCCAGCTCTAACCAAGACCATAACTACTGCATGGAGTGAGTTGACTAAGTGCACTTTCTTGTCTGTGAGCTCATTCTATCACATATAAGCCACTCCTGTCATAACCAACCATTACATTAATGTTTAATAATGTGCAAATATGTGGCACGCCGTTTAAACATTAAATCAGAACTGCACACTACCAACACAAAACTATATTTGATCAATATACAGTGCTCAGCATAATTGAGTGGGATGTCATTTTGAAAATAATTTTATCCATTGCTCAGTGAATATAGGTAATGCATTTGAACAAAACAGATTTATTTAATGCAAATATTTATTAAAATAATATTTTAGTCACCTAACATCTTTAGAAATAGAAAGATGATACGTTTAAATTCATGTGAAATATTGGAAAGAAAAATTAAAACCTACAAAATTTTAACAAACTTACACCTTTTTAGTTTTGTTGCTCTTTTAAAAAAATTTATTTGATATTTTTCCCTATAAATATGGGCTACTAATTTTGGACTGTTATTTAGTTAGATTTGCTCAGATTTGGCTTCAGTACTGACTAATATGCACAATTATAATATTGTTAAGCTTCCTATAGAAAATATAAATTTAAATGACAGATTTATGAGGGATCTACTCATATATGTTGAACACTACATATTCAGTTCAAGCTACACTGCTTTGCAACAGCTTTGTGATTGAACTGAAAGGCAAACATATTTAAACATATTTTAAACAGCGTTGAAAAAGTGGTTCAAACTAATTCAGGTTTTTAAATTTTTAATTATTATATACAGTGATGTGAAAAAGTGTTTGTTTTCTGATTTTTTGTTTTTTGCATGTTTGTCACACTTTATTGTTTCAGATCATCAAACAAATGTAAATATTAGTCTAAGAAAACACAAGTAAACACATTAGGCAGTTTTTTATTGTAGGTTTTTATTATTAAGGGACTACATTGCCCTGTGTGAAAAGGGTTTTTACCCCTGAAATTAAGACTTTGGAGTGGCTTAGTCACTGACCTGAATTCAATTGATATGCTGTGGCTCCATAGTGACTCATTTCAAGTTAACCTTTCTATTTTTTATTAATGTTTTTGACATTTGAAAATAATGAACAATCAAGTATTTACTTTTTTTTTCTTAGATATTAACACAAACCAGCAGTAGACAGTTTCTCTGTGATGTCCTGCAGATAGATGTAAGTGACTGCATATGCATCACAGCAGTAGTAAACCACACTTTATTTTGGATCAGATGTTGAGCACATGGATGCGGGGCGCACAACCTCTGAACACATTGCATTATACAACAAAATATGAACTGGGGAATTGATATATATTGTACAATCACATTCCTTTTTATCATGTTTATATGTCCCGCTCAAGATTTAGGTTCTACCATAAAGGATTAATTCACCCAAAAATGAAAAATTTGTATTATTTACTTACTCTCATGTAATCATATTTACATGATTCAAATGGTTCGTTTAAAGTGATTATCCTGTAAACATTCACAGATTCAAATGATCTGGTCAGAGCGAGTGTCCAGTTAAGGGTTCACTGAAGTCACAAGTCCATTACAAATCAGCCAGTAAAGGAAATCCATATCCATGTACACAGGCCAATTTTGAATGGTTGGCTGGGTCCGGGTCTGGTCCTGATTTATTACATTTCTATTCCCATATAGAGTCCCAGGCCTCTTTAAAATTATGTGTAATAGTCAATCCAAGAAAACCAGCTCTGATTAAGCGCTGATGATGATAGTCATGGAAGTGTCTTCTAGGCCTGTCACAATCAGTGTTGGGTGTTACTGTAATTAAATTACTTTTCCACTGAAAAAGTAAAGTAACTAATTACTGTTCATTTTTAGGTATTTTAATTACAGTTACTTATAATGTACCTGCGTTACATTGTAAAATAATTAAACTCGCTGAATAATCTCACACAATTTTATTAATTTATGTTCTAAAGGTAAAAGTAAACTCTGGCGCTTTAAAATCATCGTAGTGCAGATGCATGTGATAGCGCCGTGCGCCAGTTTGCTGCTACTCATATTCTAAAGCGGAAGATGTCGGACTCAGCTGAAGCGAGTGTCTGTTTTACGAAATGAAAATATTCCCAGACAAGAACATTACAGTATTAATCAATTTATTTTTCCTCAATGCGCGCCTGCATGCTGTAGCGCGCGGTTTTTTCAAGGCTATCGCGCACCTTACATGGGCTGGTTTAAGAAGATTACTATGAGAAAGGCTAGGATGACTACGCAGATGTGACAGAGGGAGTCTGCGAATTTAACATGACTGATGCTGCTCTGTTTACAGAGTAATAAGACACCTTTTGCTCGATCGGATCACAGGTAAACAAGAGAGACACAATCCAGTTCAAAAACATGCCGTATAAATCTAAAGCCTTTTGTCCACTTCCGATCGTACTGCACGGGCTTTCATTCTAATACCGCGAAAAATAATGCTTTTTTTGTAAAGATTGCATGATCCTGCCTGATCGATAGATATGCAGAATAATATTTAAGAAGGTTACATTGCATACTAAAAATTATTATGCATGTAATTATTATATATATATTTTTAAATAGAATATAATAAAGATGATTCAGAAAACTAAAAGGCTAAACTAGTTCATGTTTGACTCATATGTTTTATCTAAGTATTTATTATTTACAGAGTTAAATTGTTATTATTTGTCCACTCAAGGTTTATAGGGATTTCAAGAAGTATTTAGTTAAGTTACTTTTCAGACACAGTAATTAGAAAAGTATTTTAAATACAATATTGATTAAGTAATTAGTAATTAATTACTTTTTTAAAGTAACTTACCCAACACTGGTCACAATAATCAATATATTGACTTATCGCACAATATGTGGACATGTCCTCAATCATTTTTGGTGATGCAATATATATTGCCCATACATATTACCACACCATTCCATGCCGATTCTCAAAACATTTTTGCTGATTGCACAACACCTCTATCTTTATTGGAGGGGTCAGCGTCAGTAAGGTTAAAAAAACACTATAGTATTTACTATAAATTACTATAGTATATTTTCACATGGGTGTCTGACAACTGAAAATAGATCGAGTAGCAGATATCACCGCCTCTGTTACTGTTACAGTCACCAGCGATCTAGCTACTGCACTTACGAACTACAACTCCCAGCATGTACCTCACACACACCAGTTCCTGTTTCACATTGATTACACACAGCTGAAGGATCATGATGAACTGATTACATGGACTTTATAAACAGCACAGACACACACACATCAGTGCATCAGTGCAGTCTTGTTTTACTTTTAGTGGATATTATGATACGTTTCCTTGCCTTGCCGAGTTCAACCTGTGCTTTGTACCTTTGTTTGCCGCCTTGACTGATCTCTTTGCCTGTGACCCGACCCCTCTTTTGCTTCACCTGTATTTAACCGTTTGCTCCTGTTATCAACCTCTGCCTGTCTGACCATCCTCTGTTTAATAAAAACTGCAACAGGATCCTCAAAGTTGTCTGTGTCCAAATCTCACATGACAGTTAATTTTTACCTTGCATGTTTTGTTAAGATTTATTATTATTTATTTAGGATATATGTTTTCACATTCTGATTCCAATGCCTAGTTATTAAATTGTTAAAATGACTATAATTAAATGAAATATTCTATGGAATAAATTATTATGTGTTCTTTGGAATAGTGTGATATTATATTTCATGTCATTCTGGCATTGTATAACGAGTATAAAATGGCCTTAAAATGACAATAATATTGTTTATCGCAGTATATTTTGGTGCAATATATTGTCCAACAAAAAATAGATATCGTGATAGGTTTAGTGTCTTCTAAATCACATCATTGTAAAATGTGGATGATAACTGGTCAACCAGGAAATAACCTGATGAAACAGTGAAGTATCAACTTGGGTCTTCTGGTGTGTTCTTTGTTTTAAAGAAAAAAGAAGAAAAACAAAAACAAATAGCAAAACGTATTTATTTTTCCCTAACATATAAATATGGGCTACTAATTTTGGACTGTTATCGTAAGTTATTTAGTTAGATTAGCTCATTTTTTTTACTGACTAATCTAATGTATAGGCACAAATATAATATTGTTAAGCTTCCTATAGAAAATATATATTTAAATGAGAGATTTGTGAGGGGTGTACTCATATATATGTTGAGGACTGAACATATTTAATTCAAGGTATACTGCTTTGGAACAGCCTTCTGATTGAACTGAAAGGCAAACATATTTGAAACATTCATTCATTCATTCATTCATTTTCTTTTCGGCTTAGTCCCTTTATTAATCTGGGGTCCCTACAGCGGAATGAACCGCCAATTCATCCAGCATATGTTTTACGCAGCGGATGCCCTTCCAGCTGCAACTCATCTCTAGGAAAAATCCATACAAACTCATTCACACTCATACACAACGGACCATTTAGCCTACCTAATTCACCTATAGCGCATGTCTTTGGACTTGTGGGGGAGACCGGAGCACCATGAGGAAACCTACACAACCACGGAGAGAACATGTAAACTCCACAGAGAAATGTCAACTGACCCAGCCGAGGCTCGAACCAGCGACCTTCTTGCTGTGAGGCAAACATGCTACCCACTACACCACCGTGACGCCCTAATTAAAACATCTTTAAACTTAAAAATTGTGTTTAATAGTCAATCCAAGAAAACCAGCTCTGATTACTAAATGCTGATGATGATGATGTCATGAAAGTGTTATTTGTGTTTTGTAAATCACGTCATTGTAACATTTAGATGAGAAAGTGCCCACCAGGAAATCAATGTCAATATCAATGTGAGTCTTCTGGAGTGTAAAAAGAAATAGCAAAAATCTATATGAGCAAAATCTGTTGCGACTTTTTGAAATGTTTGTGGCCGCCATTCATCAGCTAAAAGTTGATGAAGTTTTCTGGCTCTCATGGGCTATTACATGGTAAACTTGGAGACAGCCCAATCAAGTGTCATAAATATTACATGTTTCATATTTACATTTTGGGACCAGAGAGAATCCAACTTGATTGGCAGCGGTAAAATAATTATAAAATGGCAAATTCTGGGTAAATTATGGACAGTTCATCCAAAAATGGAAATTCTGAACTCATTTAATTTCCCTCCACTTGTTCCAAACCTGTTTAAATTGCTTTCTTCTGTTGAAAACAAATGAAGATATGCAAATATATAAAGATATATAAATAGATGTATAAAATTACATTTTATATTAAATAAGTGCTATTTTTGTTCCTACTATGGATCTCAATAACTACTTTTTCTAACCTTCTTCAGAATTTCTTGTTTTGTGCCCAACAGAAGATACAAATTCATAGAAGTTTAAAACCACTTAAGTGTGAGTAAATGGTGGGGAGTTTTTCATTGAGCTATTCCTTTAAAATCTTAAAATGTTTGACCAACCTGAGACTACTGTACATGTGACAATGCTGTATGTGGTCTAAGCAAACAGCGATGTGTAACCTTCAGACTTTGCATATCTGTACCCTTGGTATTGGGTTTGTTTACATAGTTTATTATAGCATAACCTTGCGCTCCTTCATAGTTTTAAAAAGAACTGTTTGATCTTTAATGGCGGATGCGGTCAGTGGAAAACCCATCAGATCCCCCTGTCTATCCTCAATAAATTTACAGCATCTTACTCTTTGAAACCCAGATTTGTTGCTGTGTTTTTTGAGGAGGTAGCAGTGAAAGCCCTGAAGTAAATCTCTCTTCTTAAGGAAGGATCATGAATTCAATTTGGCTCTGTGGCGTGACATTTCTATTGGTTTATTCAGTCATTGTGCATGTTACTGGCTGTAGAGTATTAATAACAGATTCATTTATCAAATCTTTTTTTATTGTATTTGGAAAAAGGTCCTCCTGGTAATCTTATAAATGGTTTCTCCCCTTTTAAACCAGTTACTGTATGCCTAAATGTTTGTCATTTGGTTAAATGACTAAAGAGACATCCTGTACAAGTTATCTTGGTCATTTTAGGTCACCGGAGAGCCTCAGACTCTGACATTGAAGAAATGTGTGTTTCCACAAAGAAGATATGTCTGAGGTTTGTGCATTTGAGTTGCTTGAGAGTTTGGCTTTAGAAAGCCAAGAATAGAGAAAACAAAATAGACTTATCATCGTGTCAAAAAGCAATACACACTGTGTCCTATGAATGATTTTCATAACAACTGGATCTTCATCTTTACAGAAGCATCATCAGAAGAGTAGTTTTTTCTTTTCTTTTTGCTGAGCATGATCCTTCAGGCTTTTCCCTCATACATATCAGTCCTTTATTCCAGTTCCAGAAAGCTTTTTTTTTTTCCTTTGGACCTCACAGGTGGCCGGTCTCCCAGATTTGAAAAGGTTTCTTTGGAAACCAAATACAACATTGTGGTTGGAAGCTAAACTGCTTTAAAGCCAGAGTTATTAGACGGCCCACATAAACTGACCCCAGAGCAGTTCTGAAGATGAGCTGACTGAGGCTTTTCTGCTTTTGGGGAACATTGGGAATATTTTCTCATGTCATTTCAGGCATCTTTTTGTTGTTAAATGGACTTGACATTACCACGCAGGCACACAATGTCATTAGAGGTTAATATTAGGTTAGATTTAGGACAATGTTGTTTTGATGTCTAATAACGACATCAAGTAATGTTGATATTTGATTGATTTTTAATTTTTTTCAATCCAATGTCGAGCCAACATCTTAAAAACCAACATCATATTGACGTCAAATACAGAAATGTATTTGTCCGGTATGGCAACCAAAATCCAATGTCTTGACACAAAGTCAAGCTGTAATATCATTAGATGTTGATATTTGGTTGTTTTTAGGTTGTGTTGTCGACATTGGACACTGACATCAGTCTGACATTGGGCTCTGACATCAATCCGATTTTCTTATCCACCCAAAATACAACATCCCCACAACGTCCTGAGCCTTTATGGGTAGAGATCATCTAAGGGATAGTTTGCCCAAAAATGAAAATTCTGTCTTTCATTATTCACCCCATCCTTGTTCCAAATCCCTTTGAGTATTTTTGTTCTGTTGAACATAAAAGAAGATATATTGAAGAATGTCTGAAACCTGTAACTGTTGACCTCCATATTATTTGTTTTCCTACTACGGATGCCAATGCTTTCAACTTTCTTCAGGATATTTTCTTTTCAACCAAAAAAGAAGAACAAAAACTGTTTTGAAATAAAGAATTTTCATTTTTGGGTGACCTATCAGTATATATTGTCAGGTTGTTGTAAACTATTCTACAAACATATGTTTATGAACTTATTATATCAGGAATATTGCAACTCAGCATCTACACTATAGAATTTTTTTTGTAATCAATATTGTACTTTACAATATTTTGCAATTCTTTAGGTGTTTTCTTTTTTATCTATGTATGTATGTATATATACACATTTGTAATTATGTTTATCTATCTGCACACTTCTGATTATTAATAAGCAACCTACATTGCACTGATTCATTTATGTGAACGTACATACCCACTGTACATGTACATTTGTAATTATGTTCACGCACTGTACATATATTTGTAATTGTTTATCTATCTGCACACTTCTGATTATTAATATCAACCTGTACGTATAATCATTTATTGTAAATCTGGGCTCATACCTAAGGCAACCTGTATATATGTGCATAGTACATCCATCTGTAAATGATCACCATAGTTTTTCTATAACTGCACCTTATAATTTATACCTGTATTCTTCACTTGCTGCTATTGCACTTCTGGTTAGTCCTAAACTGCATTTCGTTGCCTTGTACTTGTACATGTGTAATGACAATAAAGTTGAATCTAATCTATAAAAAATCTAATCTAATGTGTGTGTATTTATTTATTTATTTATGCGTTCGCCTCGCATTATGGCACATTGTGTTCTGAGAACTTTTAATATTGAAAAGTTTAACAAAATGACTTTAAATCACATTTTACTATTGTAAAACAATACATTGTCTGGACTGGTCATTAGATTATCCTACAGTACTAAAAGCAGGTAATCAGCTGGCTAAACATTAAGCTACTTTACAGCTTTGTTTCTACATATACAATGTTTGCATTTATGATGTTTCAAATGACTAAAAATTTAAATAAAAGTCACTTTGCAAAACTGTAGCTCCATCAGAGAAGGTTGGACCTAGAAATACTCTACTGTTGTTTACAGTTGCTGCCAGATGTTTAATGATTTATCATATTATTAATACATTCTGCCTTGTATTAACTCTTTTTACAAAAGCAGTAAACCCCATTAAGGGAAATGTTTTGAATTCAGAACAGATAATCGTGTGCCTAACAATGTCTCTTAATTTTCTTCATTTCCAAAGTTTAAAATTTACCGTAAAGCATGGTTTCTTCAGGGGTTTTGCTCCATTACTGTACTTTACAGAATGATGCTTGGATAAAACTTTTAAGATGATCTTTCCCTTCAAACAAAATCATGTGCAAAGAAATTGTGCCAGTAGTTTTCCCCTCCCCTCCAAAAGTGTTGTGTAATCTAGCCAAGCTGGGTTTTCCATTTCCCGTCCCATTGCTCCCCAATCACTGCAGAAATTCCTTCATGAGAGGATGGAGTATCCCGCCAAACTCACTCTATAGTATTTTTGTATTTTCACTCTTTAGTATTTGCGACTCAGTCAAGAAGATCTGTATGTAAATAATCAATCAATCAATCAATCAATCAATCAATCAACCAATCAACCAACCAACCAACCAACCAACCAATCAACCAACCAACCAACCAACCAATAAATTTAGTTCATCTTTGTTTCTATAGCTCTTAGATTGTCAAAGCAGCTTACTGTAGCTTTGAAGTTCTAGTAAGTTGAAACTGTGTCAGTCCAGTCTTCAAAGTTGAAGTTAATTCAAACAACCAATCAATCAATCAACCAGCCTACCTACCAGCCTATCTACCTGTTTGCCTACCTTCCTGCCAACCAATCAATCAATCAACAACAGTTCGAATTATGTAAACAATTATTTAAGAGTCTATGATTAGATCTTTGTTTCGGTTATTAATACCATGACTGATGCATTGTGCTGATTTTTAGTTCTTAAACAACCACAATGAACGCCATGTCCCATGTTCATATTCCAGGATGGCAACAGAAAGACTTAAAACTATGAAAAATATTCACATAAGAATTGGTCCCCTTTGTCATGTTTGGGATGTCCTGGAGAAGACAGCGGACACCTCAGGGTCGGATATGATCCCATTACACGATCCCAGTACGAGGCATTTGCCGAAAATGAAATTTGAGACATTGCATACGACTGTTAAAATAATACTATGACAAATGCGCATCAATCAAAGCTGAAGATGATCCTGAAGAGGAAGACCAGTCTGTAAAATCTCATCCTAAAGACATTTAGTAAAGTTCAGGTCAACTGGTAGTAATTTCATCTGTTAAAATGAAGCCAGATAATTTTTGGAATTGTCAACCTGTAATATGACCTTGGCAAAATTAAATTAACATTATTGTTTTTTTTTTTTAAATCAAACTTATGCCAACCTTAAACTTTAGAGTGATAAAGCACCCTCAATTTAAAAAGGCACACAAGCTGTCAGTGGGGCAGTGCCTTTTCAAAAGGTACACATTTGCACCTGAAGTATCCATATTGATACTTTAAGGGTATATATTATTGTTAAACAGTAAAATAGCATATCTTTTGAATATGTTAGTAATAATGCTGTATGTAGCTTTGTACCAATATGGACCCTTAGAGGTTCAAGACACCCTGGAGTACTTTAAAAAAAAAATTTAACAGATTTTTGTGTGTTGAACATCTTTTAAGACGACGTTAGCACCTGACTTGTGGGGAAAACTGGAAAATTTTGAGCTTTTGTCAGCTAATTTCACCTTCCGGGTTTAAAAAATGTTTTGGGGCGGGATCAAAAATGGTTATGTAGCACAAGTCTGCTAGTGGAGTGATGACACATCGGTTTATATAGCTGAATATATCGGTTATTAGCTGAGTTTTCTTATCCTATGAGAAGACCCTGCTTCTTAATTACTCATGAGAGCACGTATATTCCGAAGGCAAGGCAGACCTGCCAAGCTGTGAGACCCAATGACTGGGTGAGATTGCATCCGTTTCCATGATTCAAGAGGTTTGTTGCATGTTTTTCTCCGCGATTCTGTGAGGGCTAATACAGCAAAGCTGTTGGTTTACTGCAAGCATTTTTTGTCGAGAGAGCTGTATGATAATTAGAGAATGGCAGACTTTATCTTTTATCAGTTGAGTTTGTTATCATTCAGACACATCACCTATATCTGTGCTGCTTTGTTTGCACATGTTTAAAATCCTCCGTATTACTCGCAGGGCTAGAAATATGGTAGAAAGATTGGACAAAAGACCTGCTGCACTGCTATCCATTGTGTCTGCATTCAGACCCGGGGTTTGAGGATGAGAGAAGTCGTCACCTTAGATTTATAAGGTTCAACCTGACATTTTTGTCAAATTTGAGTTATTGACATATTCTTATTAATTGACAACTCATTTACATTATAGGATGTTTTTTTATAAGTTGTTTACATTTTAAGACTTTTTATTTAAAAAAACAAAAATGTTACACATGTACTCTGCTATGGAATGCAAAAACTTTGAAGCTCAATATCTCAAAATCATTCAGAACGCAGATAATTCCAAGGTGACGAAGTCCTCCTCATTTATAGTGTTTATATAAACACGGTTATCTTTATAATGATGTAACAAATAATGGTTATGTTAAATTATGAATAACAAATGTAGCAGGACATTAAATTACTTATTGTTTATTTCTTTGCATTTAAACTTTGTAAACTATAAAAACATGGGTCTCTTCACGGTTTGTGTCTCATTTTGTGAGCCAACTGACAACAGTTGTTCGCTTCACTCTTTTTCCCCTGCACTCCCTCCACACCCATCTCAGAGCATTTTTTGAAAAAAATTCTGAGGTAGACTTGAACTGAAAGAGGGGGGTTTCATGGCCCTTTATGGTAAACGCATGTACCTTGTGAAAATGTTAATTTTTTTTCTGAAAATGCATATTAATTTAAAAAATGTACAATATAATTGGAATAAAAATATGTAAATCTGTATTTGTAAAATATGTATAAACACCCCAATATTTAAGGTCTGAAAAGTTTGAATATTTTATATTGACCTCTTGTCTTTTTCTACCAAAAATGCTTAACAATTACTGGATCATGACCGGTAAAACATTTACCGGCAAATTAAAAATGTGCTGTTCACACACACCAGAATTCTGACATTTTACTGGTAATGTTACAACTTTTCATTCTGGAAAATATTAGTACTTCCCCTAAAATAAAACACACATTAACATTTTCCTTAAAGCACATACCTATTGGCAAATCCAGAGAACCAATAATAACTAAGTGCTGGGTTTTTTCAGCAGCTGTATTTCCATGCACTCATTTCAATACCTCCATACCTCCTTGCCATTTTTCCACTTTCTCACATACTTCGCTTCCCATTCACAGATGTCTTTACCTTACCTGACTGAATTTGAGAGCCAGTTGGGTTATGCAACAGCCGTTTCACACTATTTATATGACTGTTATAAAGCCTGTTAGCATATCTGGGTCCTGTATTTCAACAGGCTTTGGTATTAAAGTTACATTTAATGATTACTTGTCAGTTTCCCTGTGATGGGTTGCCGCTGGAAGGGCATCCGCTGCGTAAAACATATGCTGGATAAGTTAGCGGTTCATTCCGCTGTGGCGACCCCAGATTAATAAAGGGACTAAGCCGATTACATATCATTCTTTCTAGTGCAGCAGCTGCACCTGTTTGTTAGGTGTTGTTTTTCTCAGCTGAGTGGTTCAGTAAGCGCCAACAGCTGGAACATGTATTGCCACATCTGTTATCAGCTTTAATGCATTTACATTTATTCATATGGCAATATACTTCAACTTGTGACATTATACACTTGTAAGGTCCAGCCGAATAGTCCAACGGCGGTGTCTACTGCTGGATGAAGGTTCACTGCCTGTTCTGTCTTTGTGCACAATGTTGATTTACTTCAAATTTAACTCATATCTGACTATGTATGAAGTGGTTTAGAATGTTAATAAGTTTATTCTCGTTTTATCTGACTCCAATTTTAAAACATTGATAAGCTTATTTTGTTTCCTTTTAATATTACTTTAGACTATGATTGAATATTCTCTTTGATTCGTTATTGTTTATTATTCTCGTTCATTTGGAGTCCTATAACATCCTGAGTCTTGTACCGGCCGAGTATACAATCTCTTAAGAACAAGCATGTCAGTCTTGGTCACTACACAGAGGCGATTAACCACAAAATAACACGAAATAATAACACGAAATAAGTTTGAACAATTGAAATCATAACAATTTATTAGTCAGGTAAATGTATATTATGCCATTTCATTCAATCCGTAAACGATTAATACAAAACATCAAATTCTCAAAGATAAATCCATAATCAAAAGATGCATACCTGACTTCAAAACATACATACGTAGTGTGGAGGATTCCACACTACGGGCTACTCTTAGTTACAAGAATCGCCCCGAACAGCTTGAAACTCACACTTAAGTATCCAAACCAAGAGATAGAAGGGGTGTGTGTTGAATAACAAAAGGCATTTCAGTAAGGGTTTCTGCCTAGAAGGCATTTGAATAGGAAATCCCCGGTGAAGGCACACCCTTAGCAGTCGTGCAAAAGATACCTGAAGTTATATATTTATTATTTTGATTATGTCTATTTCTGAGGGAATGAGACCATTGTACCAGTCGCACTGAGACATTTCAAATGATATCAAACATGATAGATAAAGACACTTGTATTGATATAGAACACACTGTAAGAAATTGCTGTAAAATAACAGTCAGATTCTACAGTAAAATAATGTTTTTTCACTATAACAGTAATGTTCTGTTAAATCAGTGCATTCTAAGTAACATTTTTGTTTTCGAGAAAGTAACCAACAGCAGTTAACTGTGAATTAGCAGAGCTCAGAGTTGACATTTGAAGTCTGTGCTTGAAATCACACTTTGTGCCCTTGTGCACTATTATGTACACTGGTTCACTAATATAGTTCACTTGACAAAGTTAATGAACACAAATGAGTGAATTCAGCCACTGATGAACACCTGCTTAATAATCACAATCACTGAAGGAAAGAGAACGAGAAACTCAGTTACTTCAGTTACAACATTAAATAAAATCAAGTAAAATTAAACACTTTCAGTCTCAACAGAAGATCATTAAACTCCACAAACAACAGCAGATTCACTTATTACTAACTGCTTTGACTTCCATACCATTCTTATTGAGAACCAAACATTTTTTTTTGTGTCACCGTAATAGAGTGAGGGACTGGTTTAGTTGGGTTCTTCACCCTTGCATTCAAAACTTTCGCCTTTCCAGCTGCTGTAATTTAATTTATGAAACACTTGCATTATAGCAATAAAGCTGGAAAGTCAATTGGTAGGTATGATTAATATGAAATATGTTCTCATAAATGTTTTGATACAAGTCTGAATGACTTGTCTTGTGAAATAGTTATTATGCTCAGATCCTGATATGCAATAGATAGTATTTCAATTATGAGCAGTGGAAACCAGAAATGTGCCTAAATAATGTACAGAGTAAGAAACATCTTACAAAACAGTTCAGTGTAGACAAAGACACACTCAGACCTGATGAATCAGACCTTGTACCTCAACAATGGTAACAATTAAAATGTTTCATGTCGCAATGCATGCTGGGTGTGGCAGTGTACAAAAACCCCATTATGCATTGCGGCATGAATAAATTATGTAGCAAAATGGTCTCACAGTTTTCTTTATTTGCATTTGATTCTGCTGTTTTTTGTGTTTAGACTTTCAGTCGCCTGTTAGTAGCCAGTTTGTGATGTTTGTAAGTTAAACTGTTAATTTTGTTACATGCCACCATTGTTGAGATTCAAACGTTGATTATTGATGTCTCTTTGAGTGCGAAGAATACCATAGAGCAAAGTGTTTATGTCCAAGCTGTTCTTAAAAACTTCCAGAATAAAATGCTACATAAAGTCATGTTAAGCTACATTTAGTACTAAATTGAACATTGGAGAAAAGCAGTAAGTGATATATTTCATTAGAACAGGCTCTGCCCCACTAATATCAACATTAACACCAGCAGATCTTATTTAGTTCTTTAAGCTTACTTGCTATGCAAAAAAAGCTTTTTGAACAAAGTTCTGAACATTTGCAGCAGCCAAATGATATCAAGGTGAAAAATGTTAGGGTGTTGAGCCCAACTTAAGCAAACTGTATTCTCCATGATGGTGATTTAAAATGTTAAGCTTTATCTCAAGAAGAACTTTAGATTTTATACAAAAATAAATGTTTCATCAATAAGTGTAGCTGGTGATGCTGTTTGTAGAGTTGTTTAATCCCCTGCTGATAATTTTAATGATTTAATCATTTGTTGACCTTCAGGTTATTTCATTTCAAAGCTGTGACTGAAGTTGTAGTTTTTTGTTACTTTATGTTCTGTTCTTGATTTTTACCTTTGGTATTTCTTCATTCGCTCATCACTAATCCTCAATTATCATTTAATTAGTCGTTTAATTAATTCATTTACTTCAGCTTTGCTCCATGTATCTTGAACACTCAGTAGTGTGGACACTCCGAAGTGTTCAATTAAAACTGAAGTATTTGCTCTAGGGTTTAAAGGGTTAAGGATGTGAGAGGTAAAAACATGGTGTAAAAATGTATTTTAACAGTAATATAATGTAAATTTAAACTACAGAGGTAGACTGTAAAAAAACAGTAGATTGCTGGCAACCCAGCTGCCAGTAGTGTCCTGTAAAATCAAGGAAAAAACAGTATTTTACTGTAAAACCTGAAGCAAATTTCTTCTGCGTGTCACCATTGTGGAGGAGAGTAGAGCCAGTGTTTGAGTCAAAGATGAACAATGAGATACTGATGTCATTCTGCATGTTTCTTTATTTAAAGACAGTGACTGTTTAGTTGTTGATGCAGTTAGAATCTCTCTGTATTAATTCCAGCTTTATGTGTGTGTGTGTTGCTGTGAAATTTAAAATGTTTGGGTAAAACAAAACTTTTCGAATTATCTAAAATACGCTATCATTGTAAATATGCTTATAAGCATATATAGCACATTACTTATTAAACGCATACAACAGTTGTCCAATTTGAGGCAGTTGCTTTCAGTAAAAGTTTATTTGAGTATTGTGTCAATGTAGTCCATGTATTTTTACAGCAACATACTGTAAAAAATACAGTACATTGCTGGCAACTGCAGCTGCCAGCACTTTACTGTTAATTTACAGAGCAACAGCTAGATGCTGTTAATTTAACAGCAACTTGCTGGCAACCGTGCTGCCAGTTACTTACTGTTTTTCAACGGGACAATTTTTAACAGTGCAGTTCATACTTTGAGATGACCATTTTGTGTGAATTAAGTGAGAGGAGGGTGCCGATTTGTCTGTGTTTCCAGCTCATGTTTGAATTGTCAAAGACATCAAAGGATTTGAAAACTCAAAGTCTTACACACTCATCATACCACATGGTTAGTAAGATTTGAGTAGATTTTCCATTTATAAAAATGTTCAGTTTCACTGTGACATGGTACTTGTGCAAAGTAATGGCATTTCAAGTTATGCAGAATTGCAAAACCTAGTTGAATGAGATTTAGCTGCCACCTGGCCACAGTTTTCATGGTCAGTTTGGAGAGTTTCCACTGCTTTAAAGAGTGCTGAATGGAAAATGACAACATGAAATTATATTACCATGACTCAGATTTCCAACTTGCGTTGACTTCAAACCCACATTGAATGTTTTGGGACATGCAAATGACTTTTGATGTAAATAAATGTGTGTGTGTGTGTTGGTGGGTCTAAGAGAGGCAGCCAAAGAGAGGCTCAGATTCTGTATTCATTGAAATTGTTAAAACCGTGTGTCAGTCACATTTTTCAGGCTCTGATTTTTGATTTGTGTGGTTTTATTTTTCACGTCTGTTGTAATCACCCATTTGCATCAATCATAGATCACAGAATGAAAGCATTGACTACTTAAAAAGAGCCTTTGAGATTCTGTCACCGACGCAGCATTCATAGCTAAAATAATGCAGGAACCTGATTTTGTAAAGAGGCTTGACAACCAGACGACAAACATTTTGAGCGACATGGTATTACTTTTTCTCCTTTCAAAAGCCATGGATCACCAACCTCTGAGAGCAGCATGCAGTAATATATTTTAACAGGAATGGAAAATACTGAAAATATGTAGTCATTGTTGAAAATTCAAAACTTAATCTTTGAGCTGTGTGTTGTACCTTAATGTTTATTTTTTTTTAGAGTCTCGGCTGGGTCAGTTGGCATTTCTGTGTGGAGTTTGCATGTTCTTCCCGTGTTCACGTGGGTTTCCTCCAGGTGCTCCGGCTTCCCCCCACTGTCCAAAGACATGCGTTATAGATGAATTGAATACACTAAATTGGCCATAGTGTATGTTTGTAAAAGAGAGTGTATGGATGTTTCCCAGTACTGGGATTCAGCTGGAAGGGCATCTGCTGTGTAGGGCATAAATCTCATTTAACAGTAGGGGGGGGACAATAAATATAAAATTTCCTTTGAGCGATTTTTGAGGGGGACACAAATAATACAGTCAAATTTTTACCTAAATAAGTTTTAAGTTTTTCTTAGATTCAATGACAGCAGATTTTTCTTCAGATTATTTATGTTGTGTACGGTCAACAGACTGACTCCTGAAGCAGAGAAAATGCAGAAAAATATGTTTTCTAAACTCATAATAACTCACTTGTTTAACTGCTCATCTAAATAAAAGTTATTCTTGTCATTATCCCTTCACCCCTTACCTGACACTGTACATCTGACTGACCCTGCTCTGCTGTCCCTCAATATTTTCCTTCTCCTTTGCCTGTGATTGACATTAGTATTTTATTATTAGTATTAGTATTAGTAGTATTAGTATTAGTATTTTATCATTGTGACATTAGTATGTTGCACTTTGCAACAAGCTAACGTTAACTAAACAGGTAATATTTCAATCGCTAATATAGCAGACATTTGGAAAATACATCGGTAATCAGCATTTTTACCGCAAATAATTTATGAATGAGTCTTTATCAACAACATTAAAGAGAATCGCTTTATTTAAAGTGACTAAAGTACCCTCCCTCCTGGCGATCATCTAGAACTGGGCTGCACTGGGGACAACCCTCGGATGGAAGGGGACATGTCCCCCCTGTCCCCCCCAGGATTTAGGCCCATGTGGATAAGTTGAGAGTTCATTCTGCTGTGACGACACATAATGAATAAAGAGACTAAGCCAAAGTAAAATGAATGAATGAATGTTGTCAATATATAATTATATTGATGTAGAGGTTTTACCAGTATTCTTTTGTTTTTCAGAGATCTGAATATCATATTTGACAAAGCTCCTGTTTTCTTACTGTTACTTTATACTTTTCTCAACTAAACATAAAATACAGTTTTATTGTGCTTTTAGTAATCTTGTATAATTTGTTGTGTCATTTTAAAAATGTCCACCTTCCTTGGACACTTAAAAGTGTTAATTTTGTACTAAGTAATAATTCAAGGTGAAAAACCTTTGGAGCAACTTAGGTTTACTTGATTATTCTTGTAATTCTTTTATTAAAATAATAATAATAATAATACGACAAATCAGCTATATGACATTTATTTGTGACACTTATTTAAACTGAAGAATTCTGATAAGATACAAATAATAGCACAAAATAAGCAGATTCTCGAGATACAAATTCATAATTCAGACTTTTTAATATTTTTTCTGAATTATTGTTTGTTTGTTTGTTTGTTTGTTGACTTTATTAATCCCAAAGGGAAATTCACATGTCACAGCAGCTTTCCATACTAAAAAATGAATAAATAAATAAATTACATATATATAAAAACAATAATAAAATTACATACATACTGCACACCTTAGTTCCAAAAACAATGAGTAGACACTTGTCCACATCTAATAACTATTACAATTCAGCATATGTCATCTAGTATGATTTTGGTTATACTATCTGATCACTGTTGGTAAAAATAACTTCCTGTATCTTTTTCTGTGACACCGGGGTTGAATTAATCTTGCACTAAAAGAGCTTGCACACGCTTGGACTGTATGAAAGAGAGGGTGATTATCGTGGTTCATCATACTGACAAATTTGTCCATCATTCGATCATGTGCAATCTCTTCTATAGTGGTTAGTGCACAACCCACAACAGATCCTGCCCTTTTTATGAGCTTATTTAAAGTCATGAGAGTCAAAATTGTGACATACAAAGTTGCAATAACCTTCAAACTCTATAATGTTTATCCTGTAGTGAAAATGGACTTCCAGAGTAAGCTGTTCCATTTCAAATAAATGACATTATAGACAGTTATATTATATCAGTCGGACACTGGGTAAAATATATGAAATTAACTTTGAAAAATAATTTTTACTTCACTCTCATTTTATACCTTTGACATTACATATCAGGAAAGTTTCTAGTGAGGAGTCTGTGTCTGTTTATTTTTATAGACAGCATGTTCATCCCTATGTCCTAATCCCTTCAAAGGGTTTTCCCTCTGGCCCTTTGAAGTTGGCAGTTTTGAGCACTTCAGCTATACAGTCTGTTTATGGCAATATGATATGATATGATATGATATATGATAGATATGATATATATGATATATGGCAACCATGATTGTTATCAAGTGTATATCTCTTAAAACAGGCAATTTGGACAAACAAATTTTTAATTTCCAGGAGTAAATAAAGGCAGATTTCACACTTCCGGCAGTAATAATGTAATGTTAATTTTGAATGGTTACATAAAATGTCCTGAAAAATAATATCTTGAGAGGAGTGGAAAGAAACCCTGAAAAAAAGCAAGTCTGGCTTTGGGTTCTTGATCATCTGCTTCAGTCGTAGTGTGACCGAATGAGAGGTGCTTAATGCTGCATGTCGTCTGTTGTTCCGTGAGCGAGTTCAGTTTGTATATTCATTTTTTTCTGCTCACATATGTGTGGAAGCCCACCTTTGAAACAGTAGTTTTTGATGGATGCTCTGGAAAGTTGGCCCTCCGGTGCTCTGGACTTTCCAATGCGCTCAAGCTTCTTGGAAACCGGAACACTAAATGTCAGCTGAAGGGCTGGCTCGGTGAAACATACATGCTTATATTTAAAGCTGAAGATCTCAGTCGAACCCAAACCAATACTTCTGTTCAAGTCCATCTCTTGCTAAATAAACTGCAACGAGAAAATGTATGTACTGTAAGCTTTCTCTGACTGTGCTGCTGAATTTCAAGTGCTGTTGTTTTCTTTCAACACCGATTGCCAAGTATTTGCTTAACAAAACCTGCAGAGTTTACCTTTAGAAGTTTCATAAGCTGTCAAATAGAGGAGTGATCATGATTGCTTCAAATCCGAAGATCCGTCATTTGACTTTATTGTGGTTGTGTAAATCAGTGTGTAAATGTCTGGTAGCTGAAGAGTGGATAAGACAATATGAAAACTGATCATTCTATTGTTAAGGAATATTGCAGGATTTGTTGAATTTAATTATTAAATTCACCTCCTTCATAATTATAATAACCATCCTTCTTGCAAAGCCATCTTTTTCTTTGTTGACATGTTTACTGACAAGAGAGCAGCACAATAACCTGTCAATCACACGAGATTAAAGAAAAGCAAATGATTACAATCCAATCAGTTCCAGATGCACAAAATCAAGTACTGTTCTACATTTTGTCTTGCAGTTTTACTTGGATATACCAGAGCAGTCTCAAGGCAGTGTCTAATTTTTACAAATATTTTGGCAAATTACTCATTTGTTTGAATTAATATGATTAAACTTAAACATGTTGTACAATCTAATCGCACTCCTGAAATGTTTGTGGTTAGAGGCGGACAACATACTCATTTTTTTTTATATGTACATTTACAATTATAATAGGACATATAAAGTTCTTGAAATTTGCCAGAAATGCAGCTAATTTCCTTATTACTCAGTCAGCAAATTTCATGCAGGTCAGTGAGGGCCCCATCATAAAGCAAAATAGATAAATTAGTCCCTCAAACCTGAGAACACTGGAATAATAATGAAATGGCAGCCCAGAGTCCTAACTTAAACCTGATTGAAAATCTCTGGAATACAAAGTTATGTTTATGTATCCCAGTACAGTCAGAAAACTGTGGAAGAAGCGGATATGATCAAGATCACACCGGAGAAGTGTGAGAGACCAGTGATGTTCCGTGAGAGATGGTTGTCCTGTCAGAGACCGTTGTCCTGTGAGAGACCAGTGATGTCCTGTGAGAGGCTAGTGATGTCCTGTGAGAGACTAGTGATGTTCCGTGAGAGATGGTT
>CAIGQQ010035826.1:12105513-12149466 GCA_903798035.1 Danio albolineatus
CTAGTGATGTCCTGTGAGAGACTAGTGATGTTCCGTGAGAGATGGTTGTCCTGTCAGAGACTGTTGTCCTGTGTGAGACTAGTGATGTCTGAGAGAGACTAGTGATGTCCTGTGAGAGACTGTTGTCCCATGAGAGACTACTGTTGTCCTGTAACAGACCAGTGTTGTTCCATGAGAGACTAGGGATGTCCTTTGAGAGTCTATCGATGTCTGAGAGAGACTGTTGTTCTGTGAGAGACTAGTGATATCCCTTTTAGAGACTAGTGATGTCTAAGAGGGACTAGTGAAGTCCTGTGAGAGATTAGCGATGTCCTGTGAGAGGCTAGTGATGTCCTGTGAGAGGCTAGTGATGTCCTGTGAGAGACCAGTGATGTCCTGTGAGAGGCTAGCGATGTCCTGTGAGAGACTAGTGATGTCCTTTGAGAGACTAGCAATGTCCTGTGAGAGGCTAATGATGTCCTGTGAGAGACTAGTGATGTGCTGAAGTCATCCAAAGCAAGGGCCTCTACACTTACTACAAATTTCTGACCTCTGTAACCTTTCTTCATGCAGTGGTCATTGCTGTTCTGTAACTTTGTGATATTTGGTAAATCTCGTTGTGTTAATTGTTGCATTTGCTGTGCATCTGTTTGACATATGACGTCTGTAATGCAGTTGGTCTTGGTTATGGAGAACTGGAGTGTGCAGAACACATTAAGAGCAGGACCTGCTTATGTAACCAACACGAGTCTCTCCCTCTGAGTTATGGCCCAGCTTTTTAGTTTTGGCAGTCTTTCCGCTCCAGAGCTGCTCCTGACAGCACCAGACGACTCCACAGCAAACCGCAGGCCTTCAAACTGTACAGGAATGTCAGCGACAGCAATTTTTAATTCACAGGGTCACTTCGGCTTTTTGTCTACTTTGTCCTCAAACCCCTCAGTTTAAACCTAATATTGTTTTTTCGGGTACACAGTTTATTCATTATAACAATGAGATCTGCTGCTCAGAGCCACTATTGTTTGATTTGTCAACAGTGGAACTAAATTTGACCATGGAAATGTTGTGTAATTCTTGCCTGTTGATTGTATTCTTCAAGATACCTCACACTGGAGTGTGGTTATACTGCTCTACCTACTTTTAAACCCATTTTTCTTAGGAAGCCTTTCATTACTGTGAATTCTATTACTGATTTTAGGTCTGTTCAGAGCATGTAAGGACACTGGAGCGTATACTGTATAAGCGTACTGCAGACAGCAGTAAACAGATCCCTCTGCAGGAAAATGACATCAGTCTCTTCTCTCGGCACGTAATGTTCTCAGAACAAGACGAGACGTTTTGGCCTGTTTTATGCTTCTTCTTTTGATTTACATACAAATTTAAACAACACAAGCTCATTCTGAACAGTAGGCCCTATGTACGTTTCTGGAGATCTTGGCATATGTAGTCTAAGGTACGTATGGGTGGATTTCATTTTTTAAATGAACGCTACGGGGCGGTATGACGCCGTTTCTTTTCACACTAACCACCTGACCGCTTACCTCTGTATAGACAACTTTCCGGCTGTTACCAGTTTGTCCAGTTAGCTCACCATGTACGTTGGTGGACTTGAGACCTAGAGAGGAGATGACCACGACGACGGGGTTTTGCTTTCATTTCCCCGCTATGAGAGAGCAACTGGACTCATGGTGGATTACAGTGCACGCGACAGAAATGCGTTTGTAAGGAACATTTTTAACCGAGAGCTTTCCGCATCTGGAAATGGTGAAATCCCAATTTGCCGCTTGTCTCCTTTTCCAAAAACAGTCGCGGTCCAGTTGCTGTTGATTTTCCTGTCTCTACAGATTTGGTAAGTGAGAGATCAGTGGTCTTTGTTTGTTTATTCAGATGGCAAAGCTAGTTTGTATCGTCAGCAGTACAGTTTAAAGACAAACCTTAGTGAAAATGATTAGAACTGTTACTGAGTTTACAGTACGTTAATATCACTACAATATTATAGACTGAAAGATCCGCTGTAAATGCTGCTCTCCGAGTGTAAACATATAAACGCCCTAATCAAATGATTACTGTCGTGTAGAATTTTCGCCGCGTTTTGTGACAGGATAGTCTAAACACACACGGCTTTCTGACGCTGCCTACCGAGGGCGTCGTAGTTACTGAAAAATGCGGAGGTTTTTTTCTTAACATACGCCGTGCGGTATCAAATACTCCATTAAATCTGCACTCCTCCAGCAGTTACTCACATTTGATATCTCGTTTGTCACGAGGGACACGCAGGAAATGTTCGTGAATAAAAGTAAAAGTGTCAAACTGCAGTTAAAGTTGACAAATTAATAAATTGGCAAATAATTAGATTACTGATGTCAATGTAAACAGTGACTGTTTTTCTCCCCCTGCGTCATTGTTTGTGTGTTGCCTGTTTGAAAATCAGCGCGTGCCCAAATGGAAACTCCCATTTTTTATACAAAACCTTCCCTCTTTCCCTCCCCTGACACTAAACAGAGCTGGACACACCCACTTTCCTGAGTTTTTCTAGTGTTTTGTGACCCTTTAAGCATTTTTTTCAATAGTCTACAGAACAAACCATCATTATACAATAAACTGCCTAATTACCCTAGCCTGCCTAGTTAACCCAATTAACCTAGTTAAGCCTTTAAATTTCACTTTAAGCTGAACAGAAGTGTCTTGAAAAATATCTAGTAAAATATTATTTACTGTCATCATGGCAAAGATTAAAAAAAAACTATTAAAACTTAATGAAAACTATTATGATTAGAAATGTGTTGAAAAACTCTTCTCTCTGTTAAACAGAAATTAGGGGGAAAAGTAAATTGCAATCTTTCAATGTAGTCTATAATTTTCATATTTTATTTGTGTGTGTTTACTCTAATAAGGTAAAAGAATAAACATAAGACATCTATTTTTGTATTTTTTTTTTAAATAACTGTGAGGGTGGGGATAGCAGACTGTTATTAACTTCCTAGTTAAACAAGTGCATAAGGAATTGCAAGCAATTATTTTGTACTACAAGTTTTCAAAAATGTTTTTGAATAATTTAATATGCAAATAAAGCATTATTTCAATAAACACACAGTAAGTTGGATACATTTCTAGCACAATAATCCAGGATAAATATACATCATTCACTATTACATGTCATTCACTATTATTGATTCTGTCTTATTCTTGGAAAATTTTGTCCATTTTGTGTCTTGTTCATGGATAATAATCATTGGTCATCTGATACAGGACTTTCCAATCATATTTGTTAGGCTAAAACTGAAAAAACATAATAGGGCCACTGTAATCACACGTTTGCAAGTTTACATTTTTTGATGATCATGTGACATTCAGGGAAACAAATAAAACTTTTAGTTCATTTAGTGTTCAAGTATTTGGTTTTGATTACAATTATGTAAATTTCATACTAGCGGTTTATTCCGCTGCGGTGACCACATTAATAAAGGGACTAAGCTGAAAAGAAAATGAATGAATGAATTCTTCTGAATTTCACATTGTTATGACTGAATAAATGATTTCACCCCCAATTTTTGAAAACCTGTTGTAATGTTCAGAACACATCAACGTTAATAACAAAGAATGAAATGTATTTTCTTTCTCTTTGTGTTTTTATTTTAGATGAACATGGTCAAAAGTAATCGGAAGGTAACCAGACTACATTAAGAAGCATCAATCAAATTGCATAAAATCTGTATTACCCTTTGTATTACAATTTTCACTTGGTACTTCAGCCGTCAGTTATGGACTACAATTTAGTCTACCCAGCATTATACTATATAATAAAATGAAAATTGATTACCATTTAAACTAAATTATCTAAGATGTTTATGCAGCTGCAGGCAGTTCATTATAGTCATGCAATACACATAAACACTGTACGATCCACTAATATTAATATTATTTTCTTTTGAATCTTAAATTTAATATTGTTTATGTATTTGTACTGCAAACACTTCAAATGCTACTCAGTGTAAAAACACAAATGTACTGTAACAACATTACATCATATTAACAATATTACACTTAAAATGTACATCAGGGTCCCAAACAGAAATTTATTTTAACGTTAAACATATTTTCTTATAGCCATGCGAGTTTTAAATGAAAGATTTATGTAGTTGTGAACTAAGCACTGAGTGATTCTTTATAAGATATACAAGCAGCAGGCTGTCAGTCAGTCACTTCTGGGCACTCATAAAGTTTGTGTTTATAAATTAAATTTGTTGTGCAGATTACAAATCTGGCATTTATTACATTTTTAGTGTCCACTTAAAATAAATCAGTGTAATATAAATTACTTAAATTGATCCACAGCTTACATTTATGCTGTAAATGGCTTTAACAAATGTTTGAAGTTTATTGGTCCTCAACTGGAGCTCAATGAAATGCTCTGTAAAGCACAGACTAGGAGAGTTTCGCTTATTTCTGCCTTAAGAAGCTTTGTAAAGCGGCATAAACATCACTTTTGCAGACAGCTTGGACGAGGACAGGAGTTGAGAGAATGAAAAATCTGATGCACATGTGGTTCTTCAAATCACAGACGGGGCCTGGAAAACACTCCTATCCGTGCGAAACATTCCCATGGGCCCCAGCAGGCACGTACTGTAATATATAGAAAAATCATGCATTCAGGCAGTAGATGCCGATGACGTGTCTCACAGCTGGCCAGCAGAACTCACCCATTTTAAGGCACTGCAGGTGAATAGGGTGAATAATTAAAGGTGCAGTAGGTGATCTGCCAAAATGCTAATCATTAGCATAATATCTTGAAACACAGTCCCACCTCTGCCGTCCAAAGCCACGCATCCTGAAACAAAAACACGAACAGAAAAGATGACAGTAGACAACCCACTAGATCATGTCAGTTAGAAAACTTTACAGTACTTTATAATACTACAATTCCTAACGAAAAACTGTATTATATCTAGCACGTTTTCTGTTGTGAAGCAAGAAAAACTTGTCGTAATGTGCAATATTTCATGCATGCAAGGATTGCTGGTCTCACTCTCTCACGTGCTTTGTCCTAAAGTGACTACTGTGTGCTTAGTGCGTGGCCGGCCTAAGCCATACTTACCTGAATATTCAGCCTGATCTCACGACAAAAGTATTTTATGTTTTGTCAGTTTAGTGTCTACAAAAATGTTCAGTCGTACAAAAATGTACGATTTTAAAAAGGAGGCATGGCACCCCACCCCACCCCTAAACCTAACCGTAATTGGGTGATGAGCAAATCACACTAAATTGTATGAATTAGGTCGTATTAAATCATACGAATTAGGCACTAAATCAAAATGTTATGATTTGCCGTGAGATTGCGTTGGAATATTCCAAGTAGCATGGTAAACAATGTAGCGTCACAGGTTGTCATTGTTCGAAACAGAACCAATGTAGTATAATACCAGCTTCACCTCAGTAAGTCAGGCTATTTGTAGTGCCAATTACTTATGTTTTGTTGTTAAACTAAATAAAAATCGACATTACTTATGCTGTAAAAGGTCCCTTATGAAATTGAATATAGTCACATCAACCTTTCACCGGAAGATTTCAGTAGCTGAACAACTCTTTTGTGCATATAACCCAATCATAAACAACACAATCTACATCAGCTTTGCGTGACACAAATAGTTTTAAAACATAACATTACCTTTCTAAAAGAAATACTTCAGCAATGGTGTCATCCTTCCTCCAGCATGCAAAAGTAACTCCAATATTAATTCAAAAATATTGATAAAAAGTTTTGATTCAGCATTTGTTTTTACCGCTGTCACTCTGTCCGGCAGACCTGCGTGAACGGATGTGCAGTACATTTGTTGACACACTGTTTGGGCTACATAACAAAATTATGGAAATTGTCTGCTTGACAAATTTTAATTGGGTGAACACTTTTTACTCTTATGCTTCACCCAGAATATAAAAACACACATAAATACATTTAGATCATTTACTTTAATCGTTACTAATGGAATGGTAAGAGACTTTCAACCAGCACAACAAAAAAATGTTTCTGAAGACAATCACATACTGCACATTAAAGAATTGCAAGCTTTTTTTGTGTTACAAGCATTCTAAAATGTTTACATTTAGTCATTTAGCAGACGCTTTTGTCCAAAATGATCTTACATATGAGGACATACAGTGCAAAAATGCTTTTCTTACTTTTTTTTCCTTCTCATATCTAGTGCAAATGTTGCAAATCATTGTTTTGTTTTCAGAAATAGTAAATCAAAATTAGGTGAGTTTTTCCTTAAAACAAGTTTAATAATCTGCCAATGGGGTGAGCAAAATAAACGGATTTCAAAGTGAAAGCAAAATTATTTTGCTTAGTCCACTGGCAGATTAATTAGTTTGTTTTAAGGAAAAACTCACTTAATATTGACTTATTATTTCTGAAAACAAGACAATACTTTTTGCTTGTCTAGAAAATTCTTCTTGAAACACAAATTTTCTGATATTTAGACTAGAAACAAGACAAAAAACTCAAAGAAAAGTATTATTATCAGTGTAGACATGTGAGGAGATTCTATTTTTAAAGGGTGATTTCTCCCAAAAAATGAACATTCCCTCATCATTTGCTTTTCCTCAATTCCCTTAATTCTCTCCTGTGGCTTTTAATCTTTATGAGATTCTTTCTTCTGTGGAACGAAAATAAGATATTTTGAAGAATGCTGGATGCTGTAGGAAAAAAATACTATGGATGTCAGTGGTTTCTATGATCTCCCGATTCAGTTCCCATGCTGTTCGTCTTCCACCTGCTGTAACTTCATTAATCACCCTGAAGTTCTCGGTTGGCTGCAGACGTAGGAATCCCCCTCTTCTGTGTAACGGGAGAATCCTGAGAGGGTCCTGGAATGTCAGTGGAAATCCTGGACGTGATGAGGTCTGATTTCTGCAGATCATTAAGCATGTGTTGATTCAGCTGCTCTTGTATGTGGTTTACAGCCAGTTTTAGATATGATGCTGTGAATAATAATAGAAATATTGGTAACATTTTACAATAACACTACAAGAATAATGATGTACTGAAATGTAAATTGAATGTTACTCCTTTTTGTGATTATGTGTGTATAAAACTGATTACTTGTTAGTACATGTTTGTTGAGTAATGTATTAATTAACACTTTAGTTTTAGCTAAGTGTAACTAACTAACATGATTCTATGACCTGTTAATACATATTTATGTCATGACTTTAGTTGGAGGGGCACATTATCCTTAACTCATTTTTAACTACTCATGAAAACTACTCATCAAAATTAACAGTTTAAACACAGGAGTTCATGAGTAGTTAAGAATGAGTTAATGTGCCCCACCAAGTAAAGTCATGACATACTGTCACGATCACCAGCGATCTAACATCCAGAGATGGCTGGTAAACGAACTATCACACGAGAACTACAAATCTGCCTGTTTATGGACTACAAACCCAGTCATGCAATACACACACATACTCCTGCTCCAAGTCACCATTGATTGCACACACACCACCTGAGGATTGTCAAGGACTGATTACACACACTATTTAAACCACACAGATACACTCACTGTTGGGGAGTCTTGTTTGCTTCTAGTGACATTACAATGCGGTTCCTTAGTCTTGGTTTTCCTGCGTTTGTACCTTCACCTTGCTAATCTGTTCATCCCTGCCTGCCGCCAGCCTTCTGACTTCTTGCCTGTTCTCGACTACAATTCTGGACTGTCTGTATACATCTGTTTGCACATGTTGACCATTATTACCTGACCTCGCTAATAAACCTGCATTTGGATCCACACCTCAGTTGTCAGTGTTACACATACATATACATTAATAGGTCATGATGAGTTGATGAAAGGTTAATTTATACACTTAGTAGTACTAACAGGTAATTAAAGTAGCCATTATTCACACATGAACACATGTGAATCATGTTGTAGTTAAAGTTGCTTCTTGATTAGCGCATACATTAACTCATCATTAATTCATAATAATGTTTGATTTACACACTAGTACATCATTATTCGTGTACTCTTACTGTAAAGCGTTACTGAAATATTATTATATTCATTCATTCATTTTCTTGTCGACTTAGTCCCTTTATTAATCCGGGGTCGCCACAGCGGAATGATCCACCAACTTATCCGCCCAGCATTTGTTTTACGCAGCAGATGCCCTTCCAGCCGCAACCCATCTCTGGGAAACATCCATACATTCTCATTCACACATACACTACGGACAATTTAGCTTAACCAATTCACCTGTACCGCATATCTTTGGACTTTGGAGAACATGCAAACTCCACACAGATATGCCATCTGACCCAGGCTCGAACCAGAGACCTTTTTGCTGTGAGGCGAACGTGCTACTCACTACGCCACCGTGGCGCCCTTATTATTATATTCAAAGACTTGATTATCTGATCATCTGAAACTGACTGTGCATGTAATAGTGATAAATTCAAATATAAAATACATCCATGCTTTGATTTTTACATTTTATTGTTAGATTCCTTATTGTAAGGATTACATAGAGAAAATGTAGTCTTGGTACTACTGTAGTAGTAATGTAGTGTTTGGTCAGATATAGCTGAACAGTAATATTTTGAAAAATGCCTGCACTTGAAAATAAATAATAATAATAATGATAATAATAATAATAATTCCTTACATTTATATAGCGCTTTTCTAGACACTCAAAGTGCTTTACACAATTTACACAACCTTTACACAACCTGGATGACGCGATGGCAGCCATATTGCGCCAGACCGCACACCACACACCAGCTGATTGGTGGAAAGGAGACAGATTGATGAAGCCAATTATGATATGGGGATGTTAGGAGGCCATGATGGACAGAGGCCAATGGGCAGATCTGGGCAGGATGCCGGGGTTAAACCCCTACTCTTTTTTGAAGAACATCCTGGGATTTTTAATGACCACAGAGAGTCAGGAGCTCATCTGAAAGACGGCGCTCACTGAGCAGTATACTGGGGCACTAGGACCCACACAGACCACAGGTTGAAGCAGGTTGGCCTCACTAACACCACTTCTGGCAGCAACCTGGCTTATGTGGTCTCCCATCCTGGTACTGACCGGGCGCAGAACTGCTTAGCTTCAGTGGGCGACCATGTGAGAGTTGCAGAGAGCTAGCTGCCAGCATAATAGTATCATAAATACTTTCTAATTTATTATGTCTAATAACACTAATGCAGTTTTCAGTGTCACATGATTTTTTAAATGATCATTCAAAATGTAATTTGGTGCTCAAGAAATATTTCTTATTATCATCAATGTAGAAAACCGTGTTGCTTCATATTCTGAGGAAACTTGGCTACTTTTGGGGAATCACTGATCAACAGAGAAAAAAGAAACATTAAAACACTTTTGATTTACTTAATGCATCTTTGCTCAAAATATATTGGCAAACAAACAAATATACAAATCAATCAATCAATCAATCAATCAATCAATCAATCAATCAATTAATTCCAAATGCTATTGTGTGTTGAAAACCAAAACGAACTAAGAGTATCAGCTATTATGAGAATGTTAGACACCATGTATTTATTAATTATCATTGCTGTAACAGGTAACTGTCACGGATTGGTCAGGCTCTTCCAGCACTCATTCACAGCGAGCACCATCACCTGAGTTTTAATCATGCACAGCTGCACCCAATCATCTGGATCACTTTAAAAGCACACACCTCACAGCACTCAGTGTCTGGGCTCGTTGCTACGAAGCGGATTCTGAGTGTGCACTCTCCTGGCAACACTCACGTTTCCTACATTCTCGTACTTCTCTATTCTCTGTTTGCTCCTAGTTGTTCCAGTCTTCATCGTGTCCTGTCAGTGGTGTGTTCATCGTTTGTCTGTTCAGCGTTCAAGTCATCTGGTGTGTGCAGTCCGTCTTCCCCATTGTGTCTCCTCCTCTCTGCCAAGGAAAAGGACTTTCTAACCATCCCGAACTTCACTCCCGTTTGTGTTCTATGTTGTCAAAATAAACTGTTATATTTCACTTACCCTGTTTGTCCGTCTGCTTCATAACAGTAACAACAGGTAAAATTGTCCCTTAAATTGTCTTAAGTGTGTAAGGGTCCATTTATTAGTCCGATGACGGAGCTAACAGTATGGGTGAAGGTAAATGCGTGTAAGCCTTTTAGCACATGTGAAAAGAAATATTTTTAATTATATAACATATTTTGATTCGCTTTTTATCTCCGAATTTAATCTGACTCCAATTCATTATAATTTAGATATTCATTCATCCAATTCAAGCCGATTACCTTATAGGTTATGATTTGGTCTAATTTAGATTGATTAACCTAATAAATCCTTATTTTCAAGTAATGGTTCATTGCTTACCCGAAGTCGCTTAGAGTCAGTATGCTGGCCAGCTACATCTGCTCACGGACACATCCTTGCCGGTTCTGGTTCTTAGATAGAGGATATAACTGTAAACTAATTTCCCTTAAGTAATAATAGGCCGCCCCATGCTTGCTCATACATAAAGAAAGTTTGATTTAGTTACTAGATTATAACATACTAAGCCAGTGATCGACAGAAATCAGCAGGTCTTAAATGTTGTGCCAAATGCTCCATCCATTCAGCCTGGACTGTATGTCAGATCCCGGTCGTCGGTTGCGGAAACTCCAGCCTAAGACAATCTACTAGATTCAAATGATTTCAGGAGATATTTAGTTAAGCACAAGTCTTTACATTTATTTGTCAGGCAAAGATTTTCCATTCCAATTCACATAATTGCACAAGATAAGCCAATTCAGATTGTACAACATCAATTCTTCCAAGATAGATTAAGAGTGAATACCTGACTATGTAAAAATACGTTGTAGTGTCTGAGTTCTGATTCAGAGCTCCAGAAACTCAAACACTACAACGGGGTCCTTCAGTGACTGAATTCCCCCGGCCTAAACAACATCAATACCTTATATACCCAACAGGGCGTCACAGTGACCCTTGCCTAGTGTATTTGATGTGTTAATCATCTCTGGAGGGGGGAGCATCTGGCAGAGATTTTATCAAAGTCAAAACCCAAATAACCAAATACAAGTGAAATATCACAGTGACATTAAGACCACTTTACCAATCACACAGAGACATTTAAAATGATACCAAACATGACAAGCTAACGTTTGTAAGTTTAGCAAATACACCACATATTTCATTTCACCATAGAAACCTGAATTCTGGTCATCCTTGAGTGACCTTTCAATACCCTGGTTGTATAACTAGGGAGGGCCAAAAGGTGTGAGGGCAGATGGTGAGACAACAGCTTTCTCGTGATCCTTGAAGAAGATTAGAGAGTTTATGGTTTTATTGCCTGACCATTCCCGTGGTCCTCTCTCGTGGAATTCCATAATAATTCTCAGGGTATAGTTATTATGGAGAGAGATATCCATCCTTACAAGTGAATTTTTTTTTATTTTTTATTTTTTTATTTATATATAACTAATTGCTCTGGTTACTCTTTTGTTTTGTGCTGCAATGCTGAAAAGTGAATCATCTCCTAATTGTAAAATGGTAAATTGTAAGATCTTTTGTTCTACTTGAAATGTTTGTTTCCAAGTCTGCGTTTAAAGAGCCCATATTATGGATTTTTGAAAATGACCTTCCATGCAGTGTGTTACACAGCTCTAAGTAAAGTGAAATGTCCAGCTAAGGCTTAAATCTGAAAGTGCAAAGTGTTTAGAACGATTGATTCATATATATAAAAGAGTCGACTCATTGTTGTTTAAATGAATCGTTATTAGAACGAGTCTTTAGCCGTTTCGGCTTGACGTCAACGCGAAACATAATAGTTGCGCGCGCAGAGCCCGGGAAATTTGAACTCCCCGGCCCCGCCCACAGACAGGAAGGAAAAGTGGAAGACAACAAGCACTGTATTGCAGTAAGTGTTGTAGCATAACCAGCGGGACAGCAGTGACGTGTGATCTGAGTAATATCTAAGTAAATCTTTATACTGTTTGATGGCAGTATAAAGATTTAGAGAGAAGTTATTGACAGCTTTGGTAGTAATGGTTTTCGCGTTTTGCTCTTTGTAGACGGTCCCTAAGGATCGGTCTCTGCCGCCTGCACACAGTTTAATATCATGCGTCCAGCGCGTAGGCAAAGCTCATTTTTAGGAAAATAAGGTTGTAGGTGATTGTATACATTGTGACGGTTGAAAAGAGGTGCTATTTGTGTAGGAACAATGTTTCGGTCATAAGTTATTGATCCGGAAAACACGACTGCTGCTAACTTTACTAAACTTATCGGCATTCCCGTTAAATCATGACCCGCAGATGCTATGCTCTGAAGTGCGAGGGAAAAGCTGTGTTATTTTCCCTACCTGGAAATCTCTTTTCCCTACCTGGATTGGTTGAGTTTTTTTTCGTAAAATACCTGAGAATTACATCCCCAACACGGTGCTGTGTTCATGTCATCTCTCTGAAGAGAGCTACACAAATCTACCAGCTTACGACGCGGGATTTGTTGCACGGTTGTTGTTAAAGGATGGATCAATACCCAGTTTATTTGGACCTGCGTGTTCTTCCAGTCGTGTTGACTGTAACAAGGTAAATATGGATGTAGTTGTCTGTATTGTGTTTGCTCCGTGCAGCATGTAGCGGTAGCCATTTAGCTTACTGCCGAATGTTACTATTTGTTGGCTTACAATAGTCCATGAAGTGTTCATTATTACTGAATGTTTGTTGTTATGATGAAGACTATAGCAATACGCTGTTGTACAAAAGCAGTGACTTGTTTTCAATATGTTCTGGCATTGGGCTGCTGACACAGACGTGACGTGGTGACGTGACGTGGTAGCGTCACGTAAAGGAGGTGCTTGGGGGAAAAGACTCGCTCAGACGATTCATATGGGAGTTGGTGGGAAAATGAGGTAAAAATAAATAGATATTATAAGACATCGAAAGTGTTTTTTAACCTTGCATACATATCATCCTGTTGTTTGGGACTTCAAAAAGTGAAATTTAACCGTTCTCAACCCACCATATGGGCTCTTTAAAGTTTGCATGCAGCAGGTTGTCATATTGTGCAGCGGTATATTGTAGTTTGTATAGTTGAAGGCTTGATTCTGATTAATATTCTATGGTGTCTTTTTTTTTTAGTTTTTTTTTTTTACAGGGAACTACACAGCTAAAGTAGTTCCAGGCAGGTCTTGACCACATTACAGTTACATATCGCTATGCTTAAGGATTTCAGTTATTAGCTATAACTGTCAAAATCAGTGTAAATATACAGTATAAGGAGATTATATATTTTATATAGTTATTTTTAAAGCTTTTTTTTTTTTTAATTACACCCCAAAATGAATATTCTCTCAACATTTATCAATTGGTTTTAAATATTTATGAGATTCTTTCTTCTGTTGAACACAGAAGATATTTTGAAGAATGACCAAGAACTTCCATAGTAGAAAACAAAAAGTACATCTACTATGTCTAGAATCTAGAAAATGAAGCAACACAAGAGAAGTTTGAAGAACAAAAACCTGACACAGACCTGAACAGTGTCTTTAGGTGTGTATTTAAATATTAGAAAAATAATTCACACTACCCTATAGTGAGCTCGCTACACACCATTGCCACATCACTGCCTCAGGGTGTCCATAATGTTTCTATTAATTCAACGGCCCATCATCAATTTTTCATTACATAATGTAAACTTTAGTATATCAGTGTACAGGAATGGTCATCAGTGCAGAGGCCTCTCAGGGGACTGTCCCAGACCTTTTCCTGTTCATTCTCTACACATCTGGTTTCAGTCCTGAAGTGGGTCATTGTTGAGTGCATTGTGTGGGAAGGCATGGAAGAGAAAGCTCCTGCCTCTCCTGCCTCATATCCTACTGAAGGAAATGCTAAAGACTCTTTAAAACTATGATTTTGACTGCTGAATATTTAGATATGGATGACAGGATCTTCTCACAATGTAACTGATTACTTGCAGAGGCTGTATTTAAAGATGCTGTTGTCAAAGGATGGAAGTTAAAAACTGCAGAAATCACCTGGGCAAAAATAGACTGTAAGGGTAAGGGAAAAGATGGAAAAAGATCATGAAAAACGAGGACAGGGACATTCAGTGTGAAGTATCATTTGTTTGTTGTTTTTACGTGGAGACTAAATGGTCTTTTGAAATGAAAATTAGTTTGAGTTTAAAGAGTAATGCAATGCTTCACAGATTCCAGCTCTCCCATTGTTAGTGAATAGGTTCTCTGACTCTGACCTGAGTTATAATTTATTGAAGAGGTCATATGATGCAATTTTCATTGTTTGTTTGGTGTTCTACTGTAGGTTAGCTATTTTTCACATACTGTACACTCTTGCAGCACTTCTATTTTCAGTCTGTCTGAAATGCTCTGATTAGGTATCTTCAAAGCTCATCCTTCCCTTTCACTTGAAAATCAATTGTTAAACCAAGCAGTTACTCATGGTGTTGGTTTTAGTTTGAGACTAAACTAAAATCACTGTAGGCAATGTGGATGATCAAGAAGATCTTGCCACACTAACTTTGCCAGCATGACTTGATCAAAACATTCTCAATAATTTTTTAGTTTATATATCTATGACACGGAAACAAAGCATTAATTGACTGCTGCTTTGTTTTTATTTAATTTAATTAATTAATTAATTAATTTTTGCTAATGCCTTCGGCTAATATTTCACATTTTTACAAATACTTTTGCAGAAAGACTTCTGTCAGTACATTTAGGCAGGTTTGGGGCAGTATTTTCTGTTACATAGAATAGAATTTCAGGTAAAATAGAAATGTCAATATTAAAAGATGTTTCCTGTCGCAATTCTGTTGCAATCAGTGTTAATTTTGACAACAAATTGTCTTTTGACTGAAATTCCATTTTAGTTTCATTCATACTGTATTTTAGTCATCTGAATCATTTTAGTTTTAGTCTAGTTTTGGTCAACTAATTTTTATAAGATTTTAGTCGAGTAGATCTACTCTAGATTTGGTTGACTAAAATACATTTGGTTTATTTAAATGTTATTTAATGAAAATATTGCATACATTCTTGTTTTTATTAGTCAGCGAAAATGTCAGTATTTTTTTATTATAGTTGTCAACATCATCACTTAAATTTTATTTAGTTGTCGTCTTGTTTTCATTGGTAGAAACTTGTTCGTCACGAAAATTATGAAGAAATTAACACTGGTTGCAATTATTTTGTTAGTTAACAGAAATATACAAATGATATAAATTACTTTCACTCGCAATATATTGCAGAACCTTTAAAAGTTTTTATACAAAAAAAAAGGCTTTTATATCCTGCAGTGCTTAGTGCTTGTAAAAGCATGCCCTCCTTTCAGCCCTAATGAGCGTAATTGCATTTACTTCAAAGAATTATCTGCAATGCCTGATCTAATACAGATCCAGCGTGTTGAGTTCCCCTCTAAAAAGTCTCCAGGAATGCCATGTGTTTGATGGCTGCATAAACAGTCCAATGAGGTTTGGTAAAAGCATTCTCTTGATGCTAATCTGATAAATCACCATTGAGACTCACAGTCAAAGGAGTTCTAATGCCATGCAGGGATAACACTCCTACAATTAGCTCTATTCAGACAGCTCCTCTGAAGTTTCAGACCTCATTTTCAGCGTTATTTCAAGCCGATGACTACTAGATGAGCAGACAAATGTGTTTCTGTCTGATGACATGCCAGAATGGGGCTAATGGAAACTCGACAGAGAAAATCACCAATGCCTGATTTCAATCTCTGGACTGTTTAAAAAGTTTTCAGAAGTGGCAGTTCCTCTACGTATGTGAGCTGAGAAATGCATGTGTACTTTCCTGCTGTTGAGTTCTTATAAAAAAACATTCTCCATGGAATTAAAATAGATAATTAGAATATTTAATGGAAAACGGCATTGTTTATGATAAACTATTTATATGTGTTTAATGAAGGCCAGACAGTAAGGCCTGTGCATACAAGCTACTGCAATCGTTAGCGTCTTTGTGAGTGCGCCTGTCTTCCATCATGGAAACCAAGGTTCAATTCCTTCTTGAGAAAGTGCAAGTGGAATGTAAGGGGTTAGACTGGTGCCATGACCTAGATGGGAAAGATATTTGATGACATACGCTAGATGTTAGGTGTGATTGCATCTGCCTGCAATGCTAGTTTGAGTCCTGTTTAGAGAAGTGCAAAAAGGATTGAAGGAGTTAGATTGGTTTCGTGACCTGGATGGGAGTGAAATGAATGCCAGCTTGTAGTTGCTGTGCAAATAATCTCACTTCAGCATCTTCGTTAACGTGCCTGCCTACCATGACTGAAACCTGTGATTCAATTCCACTTGGAACAGTCCAAAATGAATTTGATTAGTGGTGTGGGTGTCGTGACCCAGACGACAGAGCCATTTAGAGGATGAGTGTAAATGTGGCCAGTTAGTAGGAACTGTGCACTAGCTAGTGCATCTCCCTTCCCTGACCTCCAGAGGTCAACCGATAATAGACATTATATGTGGTCACTACCTTCAGTAATAATTTGGAGTGAATTTGTTAAATTAAATTGGTGCCGTGACCCTGGTGAAACTGAGGTTTATGGTGGTGAGCCTGTAGGGGCTGTCAGAGTAAACTTCACTCTCCTAGATTGTGTGTTGCCTCCCAAGCTAGAAATTCTGAATTGTATCCAGGGCAGTAATATCAAACATCAACAATCCAATCATTTCTTGATGGAAAAATCAAGTACTGCCCTACAGACTTGCAATTGTGAATAAATATTACAGATTTCAGGTTAACATTCAATCAACATTAGGTTTTTGACCTTAAAATAATATTTAAAATTGTTTTAGTGGTAGAGCAACTGGACGTTTCTACCTCCACTGGTACTTGAGCAGCCACATAGCAACTACAACCACACTATATGTTTTGTGATTGGGTCAGTACACACAACTCCACTCATCCCCTACCAGCAGAAGTCTGTGACCTGCTTTACACCATGTGCTCTGCCAACAGGGAAACTTATACAGAGACAGTATTTATGACACTAGTAACAGAAAAAAAATTGTGCTTATCAAAAGTGTGGAGGAACTATGAGCAAATGTTCCATTGTGTTGCTTTAATATGCACTGGCAACTATAAGTAAATCACTTGTGCATTGACCTTTCTACAAAGTATAAAGAGAGTGGCACAAATCTTTAAATCAAATAAACTTTTCCAGGCTTAACCATCCAGTTGTTTTAACTGAGTCAGAATATTAGGACACAAGAAACGGTTCCTCTTGGGTCAAAGCTAAAGAAAAGAATCTCTGCTCCCAGAACCATCACTGGCTGATTAAATGGCCGGAGCACTACATATACCACTGCCGCAGTGATAGAAAGCACAGACTGGGGCTGCGTTGGTTTTGTAATAACCAGCTGTATGAAAGAAAATCTGGACCCAAAGGCTTTGTTGGAGAGCATTTCTGAAACTACAGCCATCCAGTTTCCATTATGGCTGAATGTAATTGGCTCAGAGATTCTTCCAAGTTCAATGATCCATTGAGTGAATGAATATACATGTGCTACAGCAAAAGTCTTTGGTGACTCAACAGACATGTAGTCTGAAAGATTTAGTCAATGATTAAATTGTGCTGCTATTCTCTGTTGTGTTGTTGTTTTCTTGCAATTTCATTATTTTAAATCAAGCACAACATTTCTAATAGTATTCTCTTTTAATTTGTCATCAATTTTCCAAAAATGATCAATTGTAAAATGTTATGGATGCATCAAAACATATTCGAAAAATTTATTTTATAATGCCAGAGGGTTTGTCACGATCACCAGCGATCTCTACAGCCGGAGATCGCTGGTTGACACACACACACACTTCCGTGAACCACAGATTTGCTAGTTAAAGGACTAGAACTCCAGTCATGCAGCACACACACACACACTCCTGCTCCATATCACGATTGATTGCACACACACCACCGGAGGACCGTCAAAGACTGATTACACACACTACATAAGCAGCTCATACAACCCCAGTGGATCAGGAGGTCTGGATTCAGGAGGCACGGAGGATTCACATGGCTCTGGTAGCTCTGGCGACGGCGACGACTCTGGCAGCTCTGGCGGCGGCGTCGACTCTGGCAGCTCTGGCGGTGGCGTCGACTCTGGCAGCTCTGGCGGTGGCGTCGACTCTTGTTCCCTGTGACATACAACGCTTTTCCTTTGTTCCTGTTTTTCCGTGTTTTCGACCCTAGCCTTGCTATCTGTTATCCTTGCCTGCCACCAGCCTTTTGACTCCTTGCCTGTTCACGATTTCGATTCTGGACTGTCTGTATGCATCTGTTTACTCCTGTCGACCATTGCTATTCTACATCACTATTAAATCTGCACTTAGATCCTCACCACCGTTGTCAGTGCCACCCAACCTGATACAGGGTTTTGAAACACCCCATGTTCATTGCATCTGGACAAAATATTACGCTTCAACAGCCTTAACTGTATCGCCTACAATTCTTTGTTTCATCACTCTTGCTTTTAAAATCAGAGTTTGCTTTCTTTTGGAGCTGATTCAAAATCCTCAGTGTGGTCAAAAGGTCCCAACCAGGTTCAACTAGTGACAACCAAATGGAACACACTGCTTAAACTAAGCCTGACCAACACTCATTGAGGATCCTGCATTGGCCGACTGTTTCAACATGTTCTCACTCCCAACTCATCACATAGTGATGATTGAACAGAAACCTTTAGTGTCACTTTTTTAACATGCAGGGAACCGCTTCCCTATGGTTCCAGGCTTATCCCACTGGGAGGAGGCCCGGGGAAGACCCTGAAGTGGTCAATGTTTCTTGGCTTGCCTGGGAACATCTTAGGATCGCTCCAGAGAAGCTGGAGGAAATGTCTGGGGTGAGGGAATTTTGGGACTCCTTGAAACTGCTGCCACCTGACCTGTCTCCAGATAAGCAGTGCAAAATGGATTGATGGGTGGTACCACTTTAGTGCTGTTTTAACATGCAGGCAAATCCTAATAAACTACTTATGAAAACAAGCAAATGGTAAAACGTGGATTACTCACATTCCCTCAGCACCAATCATCGTTCCTGCCACCTCTTATCACACCAGAGCACATTCACCTGAATTCTAATTAGACACACCTGCACTCATCATCAAGGAGTCCCCTATATAACCCAGCGATTCCAGTCAGTCAGTGGCTGGAATCGATCTCAGATGGTTCACCCTACCTTCTCCCTGACTCGCCTTCTTCTGTGGATGTTTCACCTCTTCAATGTATGATTTTCCTGTGGACGTTTCGCTCAAACTTGTGGATAAACAAGATATGATTAAGGGAAGTGACTTTATACTATATGTCTGACTGAAGCTCCTTGTTTACATCGTAAACAACATTTCATCTGCTCATCTGCAAAGACTATCACTTGCCTGCTTATACTGTTGATTTAAACCTGCTTGTTTGAATAAATTGATGAAAAGACATAATACTCCTTGTGTGACCGTGACAGATAAATGTATAACCTAAAAAAACTGAAAAGCTAATTGATACATGTCCTGCCCTTTCTTATTTCAATCGGAAATTACTCAGCACAGGAAAGGACATTACAAAACAACTTCACAGAGTCTATAAAAACCACCAGGTGAGTTTGAGGTTTGAAGAGGCCCATTGTAAGAAGCAGTGAAAATCCCAAAAGGGTTTCTAGTTGTTTATGATAAGATCACAAGATCTATGACCTCCTCTTTCTCATCTTACCTTGTTTTTCCTCTTAACACTTTTAACCTCTGATCAAATGAAGTGAATTATAGCTGAATTTGGCCTGTAGGTCACTGTCTTTGACCTGTTATTGTATGTCTTGTTACCTCTGGAGGGTTCCCCAGGCAAGTTCAGTGGCCCTCAATACTGTGAAGACATGTCTTAAGAGGGAGCATGCATGATGGGCTTAGATACGCCCAGTGGGAGCATTTCTAACTCCAGCATAACAACAGTCTGCCCTCACCATCCTCTCACATGTTAAGGGTCGGCTCTCAGAGGAGCTTTTCAATAGGTTCACTTCTCTGCACTGTAAAAAAATAAAAAGTTGAGCTTCAGTGGTTGAAGTTGTGCTAAATATTTTTTTTTTTTTTAAGTTGACCGAAAAGGCTGGTTTAAGTCAATTATACTTTACAGAATAATTTGGCACAACTTCAAACACTGAAGCTTAATAAACTCAATTTCTTTACAGCCGGTTGCTTAAAATTTTTTATTAACTTTTTATTGTTTGAAGATATCGAGAGATCAACATTTAAAGTCTCCTCAATTGAATTTTTTACTTTCATTGAACAAACAGTTGCAACATGCAGTTGAATTTCTATGAGTAAATTCAACTCTGAGCTCAAAAGATTTATCCACCTAACTTACACTGAGTTAACAATTTGTAAGTTGGATTTTTTACAGTGTGTCTTTCTACACTTTTTCTTGAGATTGAGGATGGGGAGAATTTAGACAAAGCTTTAAATACTTTAAATGCAACAGTTTATTTATTAACAAAGCCAAAACAAGAAACTAATCCACAAAAACTATGACCATCAAACCAAAGACTCACATTTCCAGAAGATTCCCTCAGCCTTCTGTACCAACTGCATGATGGTCTACAGACATAAAACCAATTTGAATTAAATCTGAAGAATAAAAGCAGCAACAACATGAATGAATGACTGCATTGGCTGACATCAGAGTGAGCAAACATATGAACTCTGTTTAGTATAGCGTGACACCATCAACTCGCCCAGACAGACGGTGGGCCTGGCCAAGGTAAAGCCTCCATGGAGACCCCTGGGGTTTCAAACTCTACTTTTCCACAGCTCTGCAGATGTGGCCTCCATTCATGGCCCTGCTAATATATAACAGTATGAATGATTCCCCACAGATTTGCTCTGCCATTCTCATAAACGCTTAAAGTCCATTTAAACCACTAGGGGCATGTGTGTCTAGTCTTGTCTTTATTTGACATTCTGTACATGTAGAGTAGCTGACATTTGGCATATCACTCACTTCAATTTGTCTAACAATTAGGTGTCTGTCAGGTATTAAGTGAGTTTTATCTTTTTCACTCAATAAGTCATTTTCTCAAACATGACTGACATTATTGGAGCAGCAATCTTTAACTTTCACTATAAGGTTTCTAAAGAAGCTGGTGGCACATTTAAAAGAGAGACTGAGCATGCTGTTTTCTCTGAGAGAATTTCAAATCAAGCTGAAGACTTCGATGAATACATAACAATCAAGCAAACAAACAAAAACCTACATATTGTTAAAAACATTTAATAGCGCACCCAAAAAATTTATTGTGTTAATCAGTTCCCCATTCTTAGCCATTGATGTACTCTTTGACTCTGAGCTCTTTGACTTTGACTCTGATAAATACTAAGCATACCCCAAACTGCTCCTGGGTAGCCCACTGCCCCAGGTCTGTGTTCACAGGTTTACGCCATTTTGGATAAATGCATCTGCTAATAAATGATTCATTCATTCAGTCATTTTCTTTTCGGGCTTAGTCCCTTTATTAATCTGGGGTCGCCACAGCGGAATGAACCACCAACTTATCCAGCATATGTTTTACGCAGCGGATCCACTTCCAGCTGCAAGCTATCTCTGGGAAACAACTATACACACTCATTCATACACATACACTACGGACAATTTAGCCTTCCCAATTCACCTATACCACATGTCTTTGGACTTGTGGGGAAAACCGGAGCACCCGGAGGAAACCCACACAACCACGGGGAGAACGTGCAAACTCCACACAGAAATGCCATCTGACCCAGCCGGGGCTTGAACCAGCGACCTTCTTGCTGTGAAGCGAGCATGCTACCCACTACACCACCGTGGCGCCACTAATAAATTACTCAAGTAACAATAAAAAAAAAATAGAATAAAAAAAGATACAAAAAATGACATCTCAGGTAAACATTTTATTGAGGCAATGAAACAGGTTTAGAAGAGTTTTCTTTATTTTTAGATTTAGGTTAGAATCAAACGGAAGTCCTAAGAGGCCATGCATTCAAATATTTTCTCTCTCTTGTTTTGTCGTGATCACGACTTAATTATTTCGTGATCTCGACATAACTCGTTTTCTCATGATCTCGTCATAACAAAAAGTTGTTATGTTGTGATCACAACTTATTTTTTTTATCATTATTATTATTATTATTATTATTATTATTATTATTATTATTATCTGGCCAATAATTCTGCACCAGGAGGGAACAGCCTAACTGCAGACGCGCATTCGTCCAACACGATAAAGGTGTTCAGATCAGCCATAATAATATGAGCGCAAAAGCTCGGGCTAATGTAAATGATTAATGTACATTCATTATTATATTCATGAATATGATTATATATCATTATTTACAATAATATTCCCTCAACTGTTACCATTTTAAAGCAACTCTATATGGCGCAAAATAAGTTGCTGCATGTATGAAAAATGATGAAGATTCTGCTTTTGCTTTTATCCCTTCCGCAAGTTATTTACAATTATTTTAAAATTGCGCCATATAGAGTTGCTTTAAAATGGTAACAGTTGAGGGAATATTATTGTAAATAATGGTATATAATCATATACACTAATAAAATAACAAATGTACATTAATCATGAGGCCGAGTGTTTTGCAGTTAGGCTATTCTCTTCCTGTTCTCAGGGCCGGTGCAGACTCACTGGCCAGATGCTATTAATAATAATAATAGTGGCGCAGTAGGTAGTGCTGTCGCCTCACAGCAAGAAGGTCACTGGTTCAAGCCTCGGCTGGGTCAGTTGGCATTTCCGGGTGGAGTTTGCATGTTCTTCGCGTGGTTGCGTGGGTTTCCTCCGGGTGCTCCGGTTTCCCCCACAGTCCAAAGATATGAGGTACAGGTGAATTGGGTAGGCTAAATTGTCCGTAGTGTGTGTGTGAATAACAATGTATGGATGTTTCCCAGAGATGGGTTGCGGCTAGAAGGGCATCCGCTGTGTAAAACAAAAGCTTTATAAATTGGCGGTTCATTCCGCTGTGGCGACCCTGGATTAATAAAGGGACTAAGCTGAAAAGAAAATGAATGAATGAATAATAATAATTATTAATACATAAATAAATGCAAAAAATAAGTCGTGATCACGAAAACAACTTTTGTTATGACGAGAAAATTAGTTGTTATGTCGAGATCACTAGATAATTAAGTTGTGATCACGATAAAACAAGAGAGAAAATTATTTTAATGCATGGCCTCTTAGGACTTGCTTGGATTTATTTTAAATAACATTATATACACGTACAGTACACTTTAAGTAAGCAGTGAGAACCTTGTCAAGAAAACCTAAATCATAAACCTAAAACCTAAATCAAACCTAAAAAAAAAACCATTTTACCCCTTTGAGAAAAAAAAAACATCAAATGAAAGCAAATATAAAAACATGCAACAGACAAAAAAGGTACAGTATAATGGAAAAATCCATAAAAATATTTGTCATGTAGACTGATCTACAACCCACTTAGACACATAATCCAATCTATTTTATACAAAAAGTGCTGCAAGCAGTACTTTAATCAAGTGCTAGATTAAATTACAGTTAATAAGCAAATATTACATCATAGGTCACTTGATGGCCATTGTCCCAAGCATAAAGCATACGTTCCTTAGGGTTATAGTCAATTTGTGTGGTGTAAGTATAGTTGTTCATAAAAGGGAGTCGAGGAATCATTTGGGTATGTGTGTGTGTGTCGAACGCATAGGAAATATTAGCATGTGTGCGCTCGAAACTGTCGACGGCGTATAGGACACCGCAGATGACGAAGCAGTTTCCATAATAGTTTCTCCTCAGACCTGTCCTCCAGCTCTTCTCTTTCTGTAAGTCAGAGGCACGGAGTTTGCTCAGAATGATCACTTCCTGGTGAAACCCCTCGTCATCTAGAGCTGGGTACACCAACCATAACCCACTCTCATCCACACTGAAGTCAACGTCTGAATGTCCTCCCCATGTCCAGGGGGCCTCCTCCTCTTCTAATATTGCATCATGAAGGGTGGTCCAGGCTGCAACATAACGGAGACGAAGATCAAACCTGATTATATCACGAGAAAAAGCTCGATTGTAGAAGAATGAGCCACCGTATACAACATGGCCAGTGCCAATCCAGTTATAGGGGAGCTTGTAGGAGTTGCTGACCTGCCCTATGAGAAATAAGAAAATAAACAAACGTCATATTTTTATCATAATACAAATGTAATGACTTTAATTATGATCCAGTTTCAAGGGACACCCTTCCAAAAGTATAAGAGCAGCTGTGTGTTTACATTTATAAAGACTTGATGCTATGTAAGAAAACGGATGTATACTGGGATGGGCATGATGAAAAGTTCAGGGTGTTTCTTTGGCCTCCAAAGTCCTCATGCCTCAATCCAGATAAGCATCTGTGGCATGTGCCGGACCAACAAGTTCAATTGATGGTGGTTCCTCCTTACATATATTACGCAGTACTTTAAACCAGTGGTCCTCAAACTTTTTTCATCAAGTACCACCTCAGAAAAAATAGTCTTTCCAAGTACCACCATAATGACCAGTACTGAAATATAGTAGCGTATTAGGCGTAATTAAGCAGCTACAGCCCTGCGCAGTTCAAAAATGTCACAGATTAATTCTTAATATTATGAATATTTATTATTATTTATCAGACACTTTAAACATTCTAAATAGTTTGAACAGAGAAATTAGAAATTAGATTTGCTCACTGCGCATTAAAGTAGGCTTTGTGTGTCAGAAAAGTAAGTGATTAAACTATACCAACAACATTGGGATATAAAATACGGGATACGCCCCCAACAAACGTTACAAATACAGGGAGAAAAATAGCTTCAAATGATAGAATAGACAAGAAACATTGTAAAATTGAAAATAAAACAAAATTAGGGATGGGCGGATCGATCCTGAAGTATCGATATTTTCGATACTGGGAATGTATCAAAAGGATCGATCCTTAAGTAAGAGTATCGATCTTTTCTGGGGGTTTTCTTACAGAGTAAAATATCTCAATAATTATAGCGCCACATATTATATAAATATTTACTTAAATAGGAACACGAATGGGAACTATAATATCCTTCCGCCGTATGTCCGCTAATGGGTCAGCGTTAGCTCAAGCTCAGTAGTACAGACACCACACACACACACATACACACACATACACACACATACACACCCAGCGCAGGTTGTAAAACTTTGGCAGAATCCTTTAAGAAATCCCGTCATTGTCCAGCTAACCAAGTGGGAATTATTTAGCAAAAAGTCGAGTCGAGTTCAATACAGACAGCCAGTTTATATTACGTTTTACCTGATATATGTTCATATGGACACACAGATGCACACACTGTAAATATAATATGCTGAGGGGGAATCATTATATATTATTCTTTGTAATATTAATATGCCAAAGCTGAGGGGGAATCCTACTCTAAACTCTGTCATTTATTTATGTAATTTGCGCAAATTGGCATATATCAGATTTCTGTTACATTTCACAGGGTTCAGAATAATAGACTGCAGCCCACTCGAGACATTTAGATGTTTTGTAGTTTAGTTCAAATAGTTAAAAATAAACTTGTTTATTAAGTAAAATACAAAGTTTAGGTACACATAATAACTGGGAGAGATGTACTTTTTTAATTAAACAAGGTTTCTGCAGTGTATTATTTTTTGTTATAGTGCCATTTAGGCAATTTTAGTTCTGTTATTTAAATAAATGTAAAAAAGAATCATGTGTTTTGTGTGTAATTCAATAATAATTATAATAATGATGATGATAATAATAATTATAATAAAGGTGATAACTTTTTTTTTAATCACTATAAAATATTTATTTAAAGTATTGGTATCGATATCTATATCGATGATACTTGTCTTGAAATTCTTGGTATCGGATCGGAAACAAAAATATTGGTATCGCCCATCCCTAAATAAAAGGTTTAGCCTAATAAAATCACTGATCACATCTGTGTTATCGTACGCATCAAAGAGTTAAAAGTGTGTTAAATTTTTTACTTTATTCAGCGATTTCTCAGAGTACCACTAGAAGTAAGCTTGCGAACCACTACTGGTACACGTACCACAGTTTGAGAACCACTGCTTTAAACAATAGACCAGCTACTTTCTGCAGTTTCTATTTTAAAGTCAGATGTACCTTGTTTAAAGGTGTCAATGTCACGGAATTCCAGAAGCTGGTTCCCATAGTAGTAGTCGGTCACATAAACAACTTTTCCATTGCCTTTGGGGTCTTTCATCCAAGCGCCTTCACTTTTGCCATATTTGTTGTGGGTAACAGGATCAGAAATGCTTGCTAATGTGTCCTTGCAGATCCCTGTAAACAACAAATGGAGTTGACTTGTTAACAGAAGTTCAGGAGCAGGACTATGCCTCACTTTGCCGCCTTATCCAATCACCTACTCCCTAATCTTACTTAAGGTTTATCAGTCCTTTAGCACTGTTTATCTTGTTCTCTCGGACCCACCATCCCTCTATTTCCTTGTTTCCCTAAATCCAGGGACTCCACTTCCTGCTATAGAGGACATTCAGAAAAAACACTCTCTGCGCAGAGCATGCAGTATTCTCAAGGACCCCTCTCACCCTGCTCACAGACTGTTTTCTCTCCTGCCTTCCGGCAGGCGCTTCAGGCTTCCTCGGACAAAAAACAGCAGACTGAGGAGCAGCTTTTTCCCCAGAGCTGTCTCCCTTTTGAACTCTGCCCCCCACTGACTCTTTTGACTCTTTTGACAGGGGTCCTAATCACTCTACCAAAACATTACAGAGATGGCACAGTACCCCCATTCTGAGTCTCTGTGCATCATTGTAGGATGCTTAATCAACCTTATTACTCGTTCATACTTCCATTCCCCTTCATCACACTGTTCATTTAAGATCCCTCCTCTTCCATCCCTTTTCATCCCTACAATAAAGACTGCCTCAAAGTGTGCTTTGCAGAACATACAGCCTTTCTGGTCCCTTCAAAATCATTATCTGGACTAAAGCTTACCATGATCTTTGGTCTTCTTTGGAGTTGTTGTGCTTGTTTGAGTCGTAACTTCATCCCAGCTAAGTTTGGACTTCTTTATGGGCACTGTAACACTGGCCAACTGTTTTGGCACCACAGGAGGAGTTGCGATGGTTGTCGTGTTAGCGCTTGGTGTCATAGTGCTAGTTGTAGTCGTAGAGGTTGGCGCAGTTGGCCTTGCTGTTGTAACTGTGCTTGGCATCATGGCTTTTACAGTCTGTCCTTGAGTTTGCTTTGTCACATTTGACATGCGTGCAGTAGTAGGGTTCTGAGGCTTGAGGTTGATGATGGGAGACTCGGTCACTGTAACAGCAGCTCCAGGTGTTGTAGCAGGTGCAGTCGACCCTTGCTTATATAGCTGATCTTCAATAATTAAATCCACTGATTCATCTCCACTCACAACCTCATGTGCTTCTGTGGCAACTATTGACAAGAAAAAAACTTAGTTTAATTTTACCACAGTTTTGTTTTCTTCCTTAATATATATTTTCTGAAATAAATCTGCCGCATTATAACATAATTCCTACTGCTATTGTTTCATTTGAACATGTCAATCACAGTACTCATTTTCTAGACCCGGGGTGCCCAATCCTGTTCCTGGCATTCTACCTTCCAGCAGAGTTCAGCTGCAACATTGATCAAACGCACCTCTTTTTAACTGCCAAGTGTTCATGTGGATTCTACTTAAGCTGTGGTCACAATGCACTTTTCACCCCATAGACTTGCAAGTGAAATGCATGCGAATGCAACAGACCGGAAACGCAAGCTCGTACGACCAGTTTCGCAGTTTGCTGCATTGCAAAGTTCAAGCTTGGTGAACTCTGACCTGCGAAATCGCATTATGTGACTGCGTGAGACCAATGGAAGACCAAAACATGACCTCAGTGTAGAGGAATTTAAGATATGGACCAATCGCTAGCTTTTTAAAAATGTCTAATCATCTTGTTTAAACCTGTCACTTTCGCAGGGCCATATGACAAAACTGCGCATACCCAAACTCTAGTTGGACTGCGGCATTAGTTGGTTTAATTGTTTTTGATCAGGGTTAGAGCTGAACTCTGCAGGAAGGTAGATCACCAGGAACAGGATTGGGCACTCCTGGTCTAGACAATAATGGGCTGTTTAAACCTGGTAACTACATGCATTTATCTAATTGGGTAGCTATAGTATCTGATTTGTGGAAATGGCTCCATTTACATTTAACCACACGAATGTGTTTCCACCAATTGATCTGATTCCGATCTTCATATCCTGCACTATATGCAACTTATGCGTTATGTCAACTTGTTTATACTGTGTATGTGACGCTTATTTCACTATTGTATGTCTTACAGAAACAGAGTAAGATAATGAAAATACAGAATGGCTCAGTGGTTAGCACTGTCACCTCACAGCGAGAAGGTCGCTGGTTCGAGCCCTGGCTGGGTCAGTTGACGTTTCTGTTTGGAGTTTGCATGTTCTCCCTGTGTTTGCGTGGATTCCTCCGGGTTCTCCGGTTTTCCACACATTCTAAAGACATGCTATAGGTGAATTGGGTATACAAAAATGCTGGATACATTGGCTGTTCATTCCGCTGTGGCCACCCCTGATAAATAAAGGGACAAAGTCAAAGGAAAATAAATGAATGAATTATTATTATTAAAATATTCTTTCATTCATTCATTTTCTTGTCGGCTTAGTCCCTTTATTAATCCGGGGTTGCCACAGCGGAATCAACCGCTTAATAAAATATTATTATATTTAAATAATATTATAGAATAATAATAAAAAAACTGACTGGTCTAGGTAATGCTTGGGGTAACGTTTAGCATCTAATTTTGTTACCATAATCACATAAAAATGTGGTGTCAGACACTCACTGCGATCTTCCCCTTCGCTGTCCTCCATTGTGTTGGCTTTGTAGAAGGTCATGCTCCTGAGGCTCATGTTCTTGGGATCTGCTTTGGTCTTTGCAGGTTTATGTTGCTCCTCCTGACCCTCAGATTTGCTTTTCTTCAGCACAGGCTTGCTGGGGCCCTGATTCCCAACAAACTTCTCCTCATATTTCCTCTGGCCAGGAATAAATTGTCTGTTAAATTATCATCTTCTCAAATGTATGTGATTAGACAGATCATTCTGGCATCAGCTAAGAAGCATTAATCGACATTTTCCAAGCCACCCACTTTGTGGCTGTAGAAATCTCCTGCATGAAATGAGGGGCAATTTGTGGGGTATTATTGACTTGAGCATGCTGTGGGAAAAGTTGCATACTGTAGCTGTGATCAACTATTTCTCTGTGTCTTCCAAACTAACTGGAACATTGCATTTGTCCAGTTTCCACTAGGCAGGAACTGGTGGTGGCTTTGCCCTTTGCATTAAAAATTTTGCAGAATGGTGTGTTTAAAAAGACACTGTGGGGGAATTAAGTATTGAACACATCATGTTTTCTCCAGAGAATATTTCTAAAGGAGCTGTTGACGTGGAATTTAACCAGATTTTGGTAAAAACCCAAACAATACAAACATAAAATTTATTTTTGTAATAAAATTAATTTTTGTAATAACAATGGAATGACACAAACTACTGAAATTTATTTAAAACTTTATATAAAAGGCTTCTTGTGGTGATGGCAGCTTAAAGACGCCTCTTATATGGAGAATAAGGTTACATGCGCTGCTCAGGTGTGATTTTCTTTCACAGATTTCAACAGAGTGCAAAAATCTCGATGGTTCTGTGGGTCTCGTCTATCAAATCTGATCTTTATTTTTTATACTCTATTGGATTCAAGTCAGGGGACTGGCTAGGCCATTCTACGGCTTGATTTTCTTTCTCTGAAAAAAATTGAGTTGTGTTTTGGATCATTGTCTTGCTGGATCATTGTCTTGCTTCCACTCTGGTTTCATCTTCATCATACTGGTAATGCAGATGTTTGACTGAAGCAGCTAACAATAATTTACAATGAAGAAAGGCAGAGGGTTTGCTGAATAACTACTGAGAGCTTATAGCTGCTGTCTGGGCTTTCACTGCCTTTTTACACCTCCCTTCCTTCAAGTATTTAATATTTTTTTCCCTGTGCCATTTCATTTTATTGCTTATAACTTAATTTATGAAATAATTAGTTTTGTTTTCTTTGCATGTATAAATTTCTTCGGTTGTTACCAATATCTGGTGAAAATTTAAAGTCAACAGCACCTTTGGAAATATGTTTTCTGAGAAAACATGGTGACATGTTCAATTTTTATTTCCCCCACAGTATGTTCACCAAATATGAAATCAGTGTATCAAATATAAAAAAATGACTGTCTAAATTGTTGGAAGCTGTCTGTCAAAAGCCATTGGAGTCTATGCGATAAAAAGTCTGAAATATTTTGACTTCCATCAGAGTCATTTAAATTAATAATTAAAAAATTATTTAAAACATTAACAATGATGTAACAATGAAAATTGCCACTAACCAACACCCAATATACAGCATAGAAAAGTCAGGATAACATTTCAAACTATTCTGTGTTAGTCTGAAAGATGAAAAAAGTCACATACACTAAGTGTAGTATATCTCAAGGGTGAAATAAATTATGTGGTCATTTCCTTTTTGGGTGAACTATTCCTTTAATGTCCTACTAAAGAAACAAGTCACCTACATGCTGAACAGAAGGTGAGATAATTAACAAGAAATTTTCATTTTTGGGTGAACACTACCTTAAAGGCTCTTCTAAAGCATTGTGCTAGAATATATTATATCTGTACCTCAGTGTGAGCGAAAGCCGCTGCTACATTCTTTTGCAGTGAAGGCTCCAGCACACTGAGACGTTTCTTCTTCTCCTGCCTTTGGTTGGAGCGAGGCCCCTTCCCCTGCCCCTTTTCACCTTTCACGCTCACTTTCTCCTTTGTCAGGTTTCCGGAAAACGACTGTAAGGAGAACGTAAACACAATAGAGGACCATGGGTGGCAATTCCGTCCAACCACCTGAACTCAGTTCCCTTTTGTCCAGTTGTGACATTTAAAAAGCAGACAGTGATTTCTATTGCAACAGTAATACTGAAAAGCGCATAAAAAGCACATTGTTGTTCTAGGGCACAGTATAATCAAATATAAATAAGACACCCTGTTATTTTTTACCTAATGTACCATGACTGGATTTGCTTTCCTGTGATTGTGCTGAAGTGAAAAAGGAGTTTTTTTTCTCTGCATGCAGTTAAACACTATTTACAGTGTTATCTTGTTAATTTAGTGGTTACTCTATTCTCATTGAGTACATTGAGAACAATAATTATTTAAATTATTTAAAGAAAATATTTAACGATCACAGTGCACCCCCAAAATACTAATATTAATTGTCAACAGTGGCGCAGTAGGTAGTGCTGTTGCCTCACAGCTAGAAGGTCGCTGGTTTGAGCCTTGGCTGGGTCAGTTGGCATTTCTGTGTGGAGTTTGCATGTTCTCCCTGTGTTTGCGTGGGTTTCCTCCGGGCGCTCCAGTTTCCCACACAGTCCAAAGATATGCGGTACAGGAGAATTGGGTAAGTTAAATTGTCCGTAGTGTATGTATGTAATGTATGGATGTGTCCCAGATATGGGTTGCGGCTGGAAGGGCATCCGCTGCGTAAAACAAATGCTGGATAAGTTGGTGGTTCATTCCGCTGTGGTGACCCCGGATTAATAAAGGGACTAAGCCGAAAAGAAAATGAATGAATGAATAATTGTCAACTAAAATCTTAAAGGAGCATTCCACTTTGCGCCTGCTGCACCATGGTTCATTGATTATTACACCAAAATGAGAGTAAAGTTCCTAGTCATATTGACAATACAAACTTTTAATTTTCCGTCGGTCTTAGTACACTATATAACTACAGAAGAAATATGAAAATTATTAAAGTTTTGAATTTTGATGCTAATGGTCTAATCTGATTCAATGATTTATGCTAAGCTAAGCTAAGCTAAAAACGCTTTTGTCAGACCCAGAAATCAGCTGAATGGATAAAAAAAAATGTCAAAACTCCACTGTTTAACTCTAGGGGAATTGTAAAATTAGTAAAATTTGTAAAATTTCCAAAAAAAAAGTGATTGCTTTAATACTTTGCCACACTTAATGTTTTTTTTTTCTTATTTGCTGTCAAGACATTTTTTAAAAAAGTGAATAAACTAAAAATGTGGTACAATTCTATATATTTTTAAAATTAAATTTAATTCTGTTATTTAAATTTTACATATACACTTTTTTACACAATACACATTTTTAGTTTTTTTAATCGATGTCAACTTTATTTGCAGTGCACTCACCTTTTCAATACTATCAACACGTTCTAGAAGTTTTGTTGTGACAGAGTGAAGTTTTAACAAATCCATCCCATAGAACGATCCCTCAAGCAGGTCCATAATGGTTGAGAGCTGAAAGACAATCAAGACAGATAAACCGCACATGCAAGAAATAAGTTTATTTACAACATATGGAATTACTCTGTGATCACATTTTAAAGAGAGTTCACCCAAAAAATTTCATTCTGTCATTATTTTCTATTATTTACTTGTTCCAAACTGGTTTGAGTTTCTGTCTTCTGTTGAAAACAAAAGAAGATATTTTGAAGAATGCCTGACTTGATTAATACTTATTATCATATGAATGCTACAAATTTCCAACATTCTTCAAAGTATCTTATTTTGTGTTTAACATAAAACAGAATGTAAATTTAGTTTACTTTTTATTATTATTTTTTTCATTTTGGGTGAGCCATGTATTTAATAAATGTCATGAGATAGGATTAATAAAAGTTATGTAAAGTATGATGTTACCTAATTTACATACTTCTATATGATATCCCATGATATGCCTTGACCGTACCTTGATATCATCTCGTCCTGCCTCTTGCAGCTTCTTAAACCTGAAGTCTCCCTCGCAGGGGTTCAGGGCCGACGGAGGGGCGATGCAGGCACACTTTTTACAGTTTGGTCCTGCAGTGACCGTCTCCACTGTGTAGAAGTCCTCAGTTTTGGCTTGGCCTTCTTCAATACGCTTACATGCACTCCTGCTCAGAGGCCTGACTACACACTTACACTGACAGTCTGAGCCCTCAGACAGAGTCTTCACTTTATCATAGTCTCCAATCAGCTGTGACAGTCAACAATAAAATCGTTATTTATGAAGTGAATAAAATAATCAACATTTCAACACATAGATGCAACAACATAATAACTATTGTATAATAACAATAATAATAGTAATAATAATAATGATGATAAAAGAAGAATAACGTCTATAAATAATATTAATAATAATGTTAAAAAAGTAATAATAAGAATATCAATAACAACGACAATAAACAATAAATAATAATAATTTTCTTTGTGTAATTATTATTTATTATTGTCATTCTTATAAAAATTGTTAATAATTATTATTGTTTTATCTCCTTTTTCTAAAAAATCAAAATTTTTTGGAAATAATTGCTTAAACAAAACATTTATATTAACATTTCTATAAAAACCAAGCACAATAATAATAATAATTATTATTATTATATTTTTATATTATTAATAAAAAAATTATTAGGAGTAGTATTAATATATAATTTGTTAATAATTATTAACTCTTATTAATTGTTATTATTAACAGAATTGTATATCTATATTACATATATACTGTATATATATATATATATATATATATATATATATATATACTATATATTTACACACACACACACACACACACACACACACACACACACATATATATATATATATATATATAAATCAAGCACAACATCAGTAATCATAACAATAACAATCAATTTCACAATATATATTTTTCGTTCTTAATAATGTTTGATAAATTAAAATCATTATTAGCCTAAAACATAATTACCACTTTTCATTAACAATAACAAGTCATATGTTAATAATTCGTTTTCAATAACGAGGAACAATTACCTGTGTAAGTATATTTTCTTGATTGTCCATCTCATCTTCTAGGGTTGCGCGGTTGTCTGTATTGTCAGCGGTCTGCTGCTCCACATTGGCGCGTGTCAGACAAAAAACACAGCAAAAAATATAAAACAGTAATCCCATTATGAAGATTCCTCAAGAAGAGCTGCAAGAACGATCTGTTATATGTTAAGTTCTTCTCTCTGTCTGACCGTCAGGAAAACATATAAATTATGTAATGTACTCTAATGTAAATACTTTCACATGTCAATCAACAGTCTACTGATTATTGAATATGCAGAAATTGTCTTCGGTGACGTCAAGCGGTCCAAGATTAGTGGAAAGCAGTGCTCGTGGCTTTTTCATAGAGGGAAGAACTTGAGTGAGTTGGAGAGCCGGTGATGAATGGATGATGATATGTGAAGGTTTGCTGTTTGACCAGGAGTCAGTGGGCAGAAACCGCTTGAAGAAAAGGAGGAGTTCAGACATCTTATCAATCACATAATCCCGCGCTTTTCAAAGCACGTGTGCCACACAATCAAAAGAGACATTAAAGCAATGATAAATTAAAGAGGTGGCTTAAGGAATGGTTATAAATATGTCACTGGAGGAGAAATGTGAGGTTTTTGTAGAACCATTTTATATTTATTTTTTGAATTTTTGTTGTTTTGAAAAAGAACAACGGGCATATACTTTATGAGATAAGGTACAATGTGGTCATATGTTATAGCAGGCTATTTTATTATTATTTATTTCATTATTTTTAATATTTTGTAATATTAAATATTTTAGAATTAAATATTTTGTATTTAATTATAGGCTATTGTTTCGTTTTTTGTGCGTATTTATGTCTATGGATACTTTTCCCTTGTTTTTGTTTGTTGTTTTGTAATAAAACTAGTTGTTTTTGTTATAAAATTTTAAAATAAATTTTAAAAAAGGAGTGTTCATATATTTTAATATATAAAAGACACTGGTATAAATATAAGCATAAAATGTACCCTGGTAGTAATAAAAGTATGCGAATTTTCTCTGTGGAAATTAAATACGACAACGTGACGATTACGTAATTGATCGCTTTCTTTGTTTTTTAGATTGGTGTAACTAAAATACACGTGTCTGTTCATCAACTTTTTATTTTTATTGAAACGTTCAACAAGAATACAAAAATATACAGGAAGGGTATAACTCCAATATCAACAAAAACAAACAACAGAACAAAACAAAAAGAGATACAAAGATTAAGCCAGGGGTGAATTACAAAGATCACTTTAAATCTATCTTAAAGCAAGGTCACAGTGATGTATAAAAGGTCACAAATACAGTCCGCTTGCTGGGTATTATAGAAAAGAGACAATTCTGTAGGATTCACATAGCCTAGTGTTATTGTTTTTACAGCTTTAACATTGCTGGAGGTAGAGACTGTATTCAATTAACATTTCAAATCTTTACAAAAATAAGAAAAAGGGGCTTTACAGACAAAAATTTACTTTTGTGTATAACAAATTTTGCTAGTAAAATAAATAGCTAGATTTATTAGAAAATATTTATCTTTACTTTTATCAGCATGGTAAAAACCAAATAAAACATCCTTGTATAACAAAGAAAAAAATATCTAAAAGAGAGACATATATAAATAAACTATTCTTTCCAAAAAATCTTTACATAGACACAATCCCAAAAAAGATGATCGACAGATTTATCTAGTAGATCCTTTTCAGGAAGCATTTTTTAAATATAAACATTCACTGTATAAACTCGATGTAGCAATTTGAAGGAATCCTCTTTAAGCTTATTTGAGATTAAACATTTGTTAGGTCTGTTCATCAAGGCTGAATTTGTGAATGAAGCTCCTCTAGCGTCTCAGAACTGCATGTGAAGTAGAGCTCTCGCGCCATCTGCTGCCGTTTACATTTAGTGCACGTTCTTAAAACAAAATTGCCTGAGACTGAGAAAATATTATGAAGTCAGACTATTTGGTTTATTTTGCTTGGTTATTAAACACTGTGTAACGAGAGACATCTATATATCTTTAACCATCAGAAAATAATGGAGATATCATAACATCTAGAGGCCTAATTTAGAGGCCTTATTGAGATTGTAAGAGGCAGTTGTAAAAACTTTTAGATATCTATCTATATATCTGTCTATCTATCTGTGTTTCTGTGCCAGTTTTTAAATCAATGTTTAGGGATGTATATTTTTACATTAATTATAAATCCTTTTGGGCGCCACGGTGGCCTAGTGGGTAGCACGTTCACCTCACAGCAAGAAGGTCGCTGGTTCGAGCCTCGGCTGGGTCAGTTGGCATTTCTGTGTGGAGTTTGCATGTTCTCCCCGTGGTTGCGTGGGTTTCCTCCGGGTGCTCTGGTTTCCCCCACAAGTCCAAAGACATGCGGTATAGGTGAATTGGGTAGGCTAAATTGTCCGTAGTGTATGAGTGTGAATGAGTGTGTGTGGATGTTTCCCAGAGATGGGTTGTGGCTGGAAGGGCATCTGCTGCGTAAAAAATATGCTAGATAAGTTGGCGGATCATTCCACTGTGGCGACCCCGGATTAATAAAGGGACTAAGCCGACAAGAAAATGAATGAATGAATGAATGAATAAATCCTTTTTACAAAAGTCCTTTCTCTTTTGATTGTGTACACATAAAAAAGCGTAGGGTTTCCACTGAAACAATTTCCACCTAAAAATTAACAGTAAATTTAAATTTAATATTTAAAACAATCTGGCATTTTGCATTTAAAATTAAACATGGAAATAGAAAGCCCCTTTATCAGATGTACACTTTTTAAAAAGCATATCGGATTCAGTTCTGCTTCCAAATATAAAAGACAATGAGCTGCATTTAAGGCCAAGTTTCTTCTCACTCTTAAAAAAAGGTGCTAAATAGCACCAAAACTGGTTCTTTGGCTCGTAATGAGGGGGGAACCTTTTTTGGGGCTATACAGCATCTTAAAAAATAGCTGCTATATAGTACTTTTGTCAAATGGTGCTATTTAGCACCTATATTTTAAGGTGCTCTTAATGTTATTTTACCCTTTCCGCAAATAAAGCCAGCATAAGAGTTATGAGAATTAGCTATAAGAACAAGTGATTACCAGTAGTAGTGGTGCTATATAGCACTTTAAACCCCCCAAAGAACACTGAAAAACCTTTATGGTGCTTTAAAGGTTCTTTACACAGTAAAAGTGCTATATAGCACCTTTCCCACCTTAAAGAACCACTGAAGAACCACTGAAGAACCTTTATGGTGCTTTAAAGGTTCTTTACACAGTAAAAGTGCTAAATAGCACCTCAACCACCGTAAAGAACTACTGAAGAACCACTGAAGAACCTTTTTTTTAAAGTGTATAGCTTTTGCTGTGGTTCATGTGTTGTGTTTTTTTAGCATAGCAAAGTATTTCACTGTAATGTACAATTTATTTAAGGAAGAGTGACCCTATTATTCTTCAACTTCATGTATTTTATCGCTTCAGATGATAACAATTCCTCATTCATGACTCCATCAAGAAAAAGTGGATTAATACTAATCCAATATTGTCATGACTGTCACAGTAAATCAGCACAATGATAGTGTCATGGATTGTAGAATGCTCTAAAATGTCTGACAGACAGCTCTTTGTTACGTTACTTGTTATTTTAGTGGGAATGCCCTTATGTCAGTGTGTTTTAGAGCAAGATTTCCTTCAGTTTGGCAGCTTCATAACAAAGTCTATTGTGCAGATATAAATGCCCTTCAGCAGTGTGAAGCTCTTCTTCACAATGACTCATGAGTAATTTTGCTCTTTAATCAAAAGCCACATTCTTCATCACAGGTGTCTATTGTTTAATTACTCAAGTCTGGCAATGTTATCAGGAGATTTCATCATTTCTGTACTGTATGTCATTGATGGAGGCAAAAATGCACTCACATATACTGTTTAAATACAGTATGATGTAAGTTGCATTGGTGTTTTAAGATAATATGAAGAGTTCAGATGGAAAAGTGCCATCTTTGATGTCAAAAACCTACATTTATTGTGCCATTTTTTATAAAAATCTTTAAAAAAAAATGCCACAAGGCTATAGGTTTCTGACAACAAAGACATGTTCAGACACATCAAAAAGTAAAGAAATTAAAAGACAGTAGTTTAAATAAACCAACACTTTGGTTATTTATGTGATTAGAATACAAATCAGTTGCAATAATGAGCCTTTTCATCTTGGTGTTTGTTAGTTGCAGTCAGATTTTTTTGTACGAAAATATACTTTTTATTATAAAATAAAGATAATTGATTTTTTTTTTGATTCCACACATTTTAATTGAGAACCACAGATTTTACAGAGTAGGTTTTTAAACTTTTAATACTAGTTATGTCAAGCTCTAAATTATTTTAGTACTAAGAAATCTTATTTCAAATTTCTTTTAATAGGTTTTTTACATGGAATATCAAACACAACATTCATTTTATAATTATCCTTACATGTCGATGTTAACACTACCCCAAATGAACACTTCCCTCCCTCAACATGCCTCTAAATTCCCTTTGAGAAAAATAAATAAATAATGATAATAATAAAAATAGGTAAACAAAAAATGAAACATAAAAATAAAATAAATTTAAAAAATAATTAAAATGGGGAAATGAAGAATTGAGACGTTAACTAAGCTTGTGTCATTTTAAAAATATTTATGAATGTATGTTAAACATTAAATGTAAATCATATTCAAAGGATGACAGTTTTTTGAAGGTTTAAATAAAACTAAACTGACTGGAATATATTTTTAAATAAACACCTTTTTTTCTAGTGTGTTACTTGCATTTTTGCTTGCAATTTATTTATTCATTGTCTTTTCAGCTTAGTCCCTTTATTAATCCACAGTGGAATGAACCGCCAACTTATCCAGCATTTTGTAGCAATTTATGGTTTAAAATATTTTGTTACTTTTCAATAGGTTTAATTTGTTAATGCTTATTAATATAAATTAACACACTAATTGCTGTGATGGCAAATTGTTTTCTTCCTGTTCACAAGGAATACATTTTAATGTGAAGACTGAAATTGAAGTCAGACAAAGTTGTTTTTTTAATTGCTTGAGAATGACCAGTATACAACAGTCTCTGTGAGCAAAAGGATTGCAAGAATGGGCTCAAAGTTGTTGGTCAAGACAATGTTCATTCATTCATTTTCTTTTTCAGCTTAGTCCCTTTATTAATCTGGGGTTACCACAGCGGAATAAACTTATCCAGCATATGTTTTACACAGCGGATGCCCTTCCAGCTGCAACCCATCTCGAACATGCTACCCACTACGCCACCGTGGCACCCCATGTTACAATGTTTTAGATTAGAATTTCTCTACAGCTCCTTAACTCTTAAACAATCAGTAGATTACACAAGGCTGTAACAGCCCTATGATTATTATAATGCATTTGATCTTTACTTTAGCAAAACCTTGATCAATTTATAATATCAATATACTGTATGATTGGCAATCATCAATATATGATCATCAATAATAAAAAATTCCATCACACTCAACAATACTTCTACATTGTATAGATGTTTCTTAAAGTTAATAATCACTACCACGTTTTTACCAAATGTTTGCTAACATTAAAAGTTTACCAATTAGACCAAACATTTGCAAACATTAGTTAATGTGTTATAAACATGAATACTGCCCTTTCTATTACTAAAATAAACAAAAGTTAATAAATGTTTTAAGAATATTGGCCTGCTAATATTTGTTATTGATGTTAATTAATGCATTGACTAACTAATGTTAATGAAATATCGTTGCTACAATTTCCATCATCATCAGCATCAGCTAATTCCTCAATAGCATTAAGTAACAACGAGCAGCTGCATTCATTAATCTTTGTTAAAGTTAGAAAACAAACATAGACCTGCTTTTTTTCATGTAGGCTAACGTCATCAGGTAAAACATAAAGTGTTGAAATAATAAAATGTTGAAATTATCCTTATCTAGCCTAAGTTAAAAAAAAATATTGGTAACACTTTACAAAAGGGTTCATTAGTTAATGGATTCCATAAATTACACTAATCATGAACAACACTTACAGCATTTATTAATCATAATTGAACATTTACTAATGCAGTGGTTCTCAAGCTTTTTTCACCAAGTACCACCTCAGAAAAAAATTGTCTCTCCAAGTACCACCATAATAGCCATTATTGAAGTAGAGTAGGCCTAGTTAAGCAGCTACTGCACAGTTCAAAAACAAGGCTGATTAATTCTTCTAATTAAGAATATTTATTATTGTCAGCCACTTAAATAAAAGGTTTAGCTTATTAAAATCAATTTCCTGATCACATCGCTGTTATCATACATGTCAAAGGGTTGAAAGTGTGTTATTTTTTTTACTTTAATTATTCAGAGATTCCTCTGCGTACCACTAGAAGGAAGCTTGTGTACCACTAGTGGTACACGTACCACAGTTTGAGAACCACTGTACTAATGCATTCACATCCAATTCCATGCTTGTTAGTTAATGCCCGTGAGTTAATGTGAACTAACAATAAACAAATGTATTTTAATTATCTAATGTTAACTAACATGAACAAATACGGTAGTAAATGTATTGTTCATTGTTTGTTCATGTTAGCAAATGCATAAATTAAACATTAACTAATAAACCTTATTGTAAAGTGTGGCCAAAACGTTTTTAATAAGAGTAAAACTTAGCAAGTGACAGTGAACTCATTAAAATGTGGGCAGTTTTGGCATACTGATGTTTAAATATTAACATTTAACATATAAAATGCTACACCAATTGCACATAACAAAGGTGGAAAAAATTAAAATGGGACAGTGACCCCCGAAACACACTTATTTCCCATATTTGTTGCCCAAATTAATCACGTTATGTTAAACTCCAATAGTCTATTATAAACTAACAGGTAAGGTTACAAACCAGGTCATGTAAAATGAGTAGCCTTTGTCTTAGTCCTGTTATTAGTAGCCTACTAGTCTACTCAAAGCATTCACATGACTAATGAAGGCAAACTTCTGTTTCTGGATCCTCGTGGATGCTGTAGCCTACTTTGAAATCTACAAGGTCAATCTCCAGTGGGTCCGACCAGCCCCCTTTTCTTTTGCTCTGCTTTGCTTTTCTTCTCTTCCAGCAGGTTGTAAAGCGATTAATGCATCAAGGGCTTCGTTCAAAGTGCGAGCCCCTCTCTCTCTTTTCAGTCTGTGGTGAAGATCAGGGGGGCGAGGTCTGCTTGTTCTCAAATGAACCATGTACTGTCTCTGGACGGCAAGAGTCGGACATACTCTACTACCATACTTTCTCTTACACCTATGGATTATTAATACAGCAACAGGTGTAAATGTTAAGGTAAATCGCGTTCATTTTTGTGTATATCGCTGTGAAACTGTGCTTGGGCTTGAAGTCGTAAGCTTCATCTTTGAATAAAAGCTCAGTTACAAACGCCGGTTACAATGCGGGAAACGAGAGGAGGTTCTGTGACTCAAACTTTCACGCCAAAAACCGGTTATGTTGACTGCATTGCTGTTTCATGTCATGTTTTGGGCTGATTTGCGTTGTAGAGATCATAGCCCGATATTAGTTTTTATGTCTGGGAGTTTCGCTGCACAATATTGATAGCTACTTGTTTTATTAAGGTTATTAAACCGCACGCACGTTTTTCACAATTCGCGACTTTAAGCGAGATTTAACAAACCATGACGATTAATTGTTGTTACCTTTTTTTCAATTTGGCTTCTAGACTCTGCCGATGACAACTTTTTCTCTGTTGCATGTTTTGAGTCAAGAGTAAGTTGAATCGAGGTGAATCTACTGATGTGAATTCCGAATCGTTTCAACGAATCGGTTCGTTCGAACAGTTCGGATGTGTTCGAAATTGCATGCTTCCCAGCTTTATGTGAAAAACAGTAGGCTATGTGTATAAGAAGTATAACCGATTTTAAAGTAAAACAATTGACAAAATACTTCTTCTGGCGATATTTTGAAGGGTGTAGGGCCTATATTTACAAACTTTACAAACCCATCTTTCCACAGAAGGTGATTTGTGAATGGCAGTAAAGTAGTGCAACTGATGCTGGTGGTCTATGGTCATGTAATGACTGTAGTAAGTCAGACTATTGTGAACTTGTTTTTTTAGAATTTGAGTTATGACTAATAACTTAATAGAGTATGCGATTTTGCCTTTGCATCACATAAAGTTGATTAAAGACAAATTAACACTTTTTGTATGATTATGATGCTTTATGGAGGATTTTGTTGTCTAGAATCCAAGGTGTAGTCAAGATTCAGTTTCAGTAAAAATCTGACTGAAACATTTTTGGAGATGTTTAAATTGGTGTTGATTGGCTGGTTTTACTTATCATTACATGTTAATAAAATTGTTATTCAAACCAGTTTTTTTTTGTTAATATTACTGCTATTATGCTATACATTTCAAAAGATTTTCAAAGGAGATGTTTCTATATTCACCGAATTCCAAATGGGATTAATTTTACTCTGATGGGCGCTTCAGAGTGAGAACAAACAAGGCTGCCAAACTGAAGGGTCGTTTCAAAACAAAATGCTCAAAACTGGCCACTTCAAAGAGCACTTTGGAATTAGGGATTTCAAAGGGTACAAGTGATGGACAATTTTTTCCTTTGTATTTGATTTCTTGACCCAGATGATGCAGATGTGTGTTCCAAGAAAAAACATTTTTCCCTCAGGGGGAAAAAAACTCTTTTAGGGCAAAGGGGTGAGCCCTTCAGGAAGGAATACAAGCACTGAATTGAGAAATGCAGATTACGTTAGAATGTATTTAAAGTGAAAAAAGATCTGTATGAAAAGACAATTAGTTCATGAATTTGATATTGTCACAAAGTAAAGCTTTGCATCCTGCTATGGTTGTCCATAAACAGAGCATTGTCATTGTCACGCTTGTTTGGTCTAGCATTTATGGGTGTTTGATTTGAAAGCAGTATTAAATTTTGGCTATAAAATTTGTTTGCTATTTGGAGCATTAATGACCAGCTCGACCTGACCGGCGCCATGTTCAAGCATCAGCAGACTAAACTCAGCTGAAGTGACATTTCGAAACTCATTGGGCCCATGTGGTCTCCCTGGGGGGCCTCCAGTTTAAGACTGCATTAGAAAGGGGAAAAAGACTATTGTCTATTTAGAATCTAAACATCCAGAGGGCATTCAGATAAAAAACATATGGGCATGCAGACTCTTGTTTGGACAAGATCCCCTTAAGATCCCCTGTGTTTGGGGTGGGGGACACTTAACTGACTCTGGCCAAGTTGTTTGGGTTTGTAGGGGTCTGCCAAACCCCTTACTACCAAACATCCCATTATGCTTTTCTTCAAGCCTGCAGTAATAGTCAGTATTCTTGCTTTAAGAGCCTTATTGTTAGACCATATTCTACTGTAATTCTGGTTTTAAAGTGACTCATTTGACATAAACGAAAGTAAGTACACAGCCATGTCAAATGTCACTTTCAAACAAGCGGATTTCCTGCTTAAATATACCATTACTTTCCAAATGTCCGTGAGTGCACTAAATAGAGTACTATTCAGGATGGGTCAACGGGTGCACAGAGCTCTGGGAAGAAAATGGTCTTTGTGTAAATCTGCCTCTTTATACCAAAATCCAAATGTTGACCATTAAAGCTGGTTTGAGATCACACATGCTGGGCAGCTCTTCTCTTTTGAGAGCTTCACAAGACTCTCCATGGAGCCGTGCCTGTGTTGTGTTAAAGTTCACCGATGCACGGTTTGAAAAAGAGCGATTAACCTGCTGTCTAGACAACAGGAGTCTGCTTAATTTGCCTACAGTCGCTGGCCCTTTCATCTGGGCTGTTAGGGGGGCTTCATCCACCTTCATCTCCATCTCATCCCTTGAACTGCCCTCCACTCGTCTCTCTCTCTCTCTCTCTCTCTCTCTCTCTCTCTCTCTCTCTCTCTCTCAAGTCACAAAGTCACAAAGCCTCCCTCACTTTTAATTCCTTGGCTTGTCTTGTCTTCTTTTTATTTATTTTTTGGATGAAAAATTAAAGTGTAGAAAACTGTTTTGAATTTTAATCTA
>CAIGQQ010035826.1:12149866-12166334 GCA_903798035.1 Danio albolineatus
TATTTATGTATGTATGTATGTATGTATGTATGTATGTATGTATGTATGTATGTATGTATGTATACATTCCGAATTATTAGCCCCCTGTTTATTTTTTTACCCAATTTCTGTTTAACGGAGAGAAAAAATTTCCAACACATTTGTAAACATAATAGTCCTCAGTGCCTCCTCCTTCATCTTACCACAGAGAAGCTCAATAATGTCCATGTCTGTTGACTGTGCTGGCTAATCCGGAAGCACCTGACCTTCTTTGCTTTCAGGAACTTTGATGTGGAGGCTGAAACATAAGAAGGAGTGCTATCCTGCTAAAGAATTTGCCATCTTTGTTTTTTTTTAATGTAACAGGCAGCACAGATGTCTTGATGTTAACGTTAATGTGTTGATGTTGCCATCCACTCTGCAGATCTCTTGCATGCTCCTATACTGAATGTAACCTCAAACCATGATTTTATCTTCATCAAACTTGACAGATGCCTGTGAGAATCTTGGGTCCATGTGGGTTGCAATAGGCCTTCTTCAGTATTTGTGAAGATTGGGATGCAGTTCAACAGATAAAAATCTACCTTCTGCCACTTTTCCAAATCATCAACTAGAAGTCAAGTTATATATTTTTTTACTATTACAACTGGGATCGACCACAAAACTTTTGTCAGATATAAATATATATAATATTATATATAATATACACTTATATATATGTGTGTGTGTGTGTGTGTGTGCTTGTGCGTGTTTGTGTGTGTGTGTGTATTCTGTTATAATGCCATTGCTCTGCTAAATATCAAATGGGAATTATTTGAAAAAGAGCTAGAAATTTCACTGGAAGGCTAAAAAATTTGGTCTTTAACCTTATTAGACTGTATGTTGTCTTGAAATGCCCTCTGTCTTAAAGTTACAGTATGCAAATTAAATGTTTTCTAGTGAAATTCTTCATTGTAAAACCAGTTCACTGCTGAAACCAAGATTGCACCTCTCCGACATTTGACTAATATTAGTGCCTTGAGAGTCATGACAGCTTTTATCCACAAGTTACACAGAGAAGTTCTTGTGCCTGACAATAATTGCCATTGTTGACACATTTTCCATGTTATCATGCAGCAGTGAAGCACTGTGTCTGTGTCTCTGCCAGGACAGCAGTGAGGGGAGGGAGGATTTGCAGAGGCATCCAGACGAGGTAGCGCAGTGGTGGGGTGAATGGAGCAGCTGGTCCACCTGTTCCCGTACCTGTGGAGGAGGAGTGCGCTCTCAGGAACGTCACTGTCTACAACAGAGGTGAAATTAGCACATGGGATTATTCACATCCCGCTCGCCCCAAGGAAAAAAGACCCTGCTAATTAGAAGTGACTGGTCTGATGCTTTGTGCAAGGCTGTGCATTATGGGTTAAGAGTTGTCAATTTGACCCTGGTCTGAACCCACTTTTCACACTGGGTAATGTCACTCACGATCAACTTGTAGGTCACAAAATTCATTTAATGTGGGATTATTTGGCCTTGAATGCTCAGGCTCTGTTTCACATTTTTGCTTTGACTTTTTTTATTAAAGGTCTCACCGAACACACACAGAAACAAGAAATTTAGAAGAATGCTTAACTGTTTCTGGTCCCCATTTTCCCCATTCTTTTCTGTACTATGTACCAGAAACTACATTTTAAAATGGCACTAAATAGCACTAAAACGTATTCTTTGGCATGTAGTAATAGTTCAACCACTTTAAGTGCTAACACATCCTTTTAAGAGGGTGCCATGTAGCACCTTAAACAGCCTAAATATTTACTAAAGAGCCATTATTGGTGCTATATAGCAATTAAATTGGTTCCCTACGCTGTAAAAAATATATGGTTTCAACTTTAAAAAGTATGTGTTCGTGCGTGCTTACATTTTATGTTTCCTTCACTTAAATAGTGAAGTTGCTTTAACTCAGGTTAAACATTACAGGATTTGACAATACAAGTGTAATGGATGTGGTCTAAGTTTAGTTTAAGTTGTTGTAATTAAGAATGATGTTGATAGGACTTTATAATTCACGTGTAAGGGACATGGTTTAAGTTTAGTGAACCTAAATATTGAAGTTGACACACATACTATGTCCGATTTTGGTTCACTACAACCAATTCAATACACTTATACCACATCTCTTTGGGGGAAACCTTTGCAAACCCACATGAACACAGGGAGAACAAGTAAACTTCACACAGAAATGCCAACTGGCCCAGCCGAGACTCGAACCAGCAACCTTCTTGCAGTGAGGCAACAGTGCTAACCACAGAGCCACCTTGCACCATGTTCATTTTGAAAGAAGTTTCGCCAAAGAAGCAGTTATCTGAGAAAAACCTCAGACAAACACACACCACATTACAATGAGAAAATGATGGTCAGTGTTGTCAAATACACTTGAATGTTTCCAGCCTAAAGTGTCCAAAATCCTCCCAAAAGCACAAAAAATGCCTAAGAAATATAAACACACTTTAGATACACACACGTGGTTTTTGTTAAATATTTTTTTACCAGCACAGTCAAATTCCAAACCAGTAGAAAGACGTTCATTGTCTGACTTCATCCAAAAGTAAACAAATGTAAATTTAAGTGAAAGTATTACAATGAAGAAAAATAAATAAATAAATAAATAAATATATAAATAAAATTATAAAATGCGTACAAATACGATTTTAAAGTGGATTTATTTCATTAAAATGTGTTCATTTTCATTTAACATATTTGTAAATTTTAAAATGTAACTAATATATATGTGTTCAGCTATCTCTTTTTTTAAATATAATAAGTTTAGCCAAGTAAAACTTTGATATATAAGTTATGTCAACACATTCAATCCAGTTAAGTTAACATAACTTAAAATATTAAGTTGTCATAACTAATTGGCACAATCATTTTTACAGTGTATGATGACGAACCAAAAAATCACTTAATGGTGATATACTGTATAGTGGGGGAAGAGGACCAAGAGCTGCAAAGATGAGGACTATCCTGTATGGAGGAGTTTACAGGGATCCCAGCGGCATATGCTGTGTACCATGATGCTAGAGTCTTTAGTAGTATTATCATTAACTAAAGCTAAAAACTGTTAAAAGCAATTTTGTCAATTGAAATGAGGCTGGTAAGTTTGAAAAGCTAAAGCTGTAAAAAAAAAAAAAAAAAATAGTAACGTAAAGCTCAATTAACTAGGGTTCCCATGATACGATACAATATTTTCATGATTAGTGTTGGCTACAGAAACCCGGTGCCCTATGTAACCGGTATGCAACGGACCAAATCGGCATATGAATTTCAGTGCCCAATTTTGGCACACATAGGTATGCGTTGTCACACAATCTCTAAACATTTAATTTTAATCAGCATTGAAGGATACAAACACCGTCGTCATCGTTAGGCGTTTGGAAGGTATAGAAGGCAATGATCGCAGTACGGCGCATCCGGTGAGTGACTCCCTTGAGATTCATTAACATGCATGATTGACTTCATCAAATCTGCTTAAATTAAGCGTTCTTCAGTGTGCAGCAGATGCTTAAAAAAGCTGCGCATAAGGGAGGAAACACGTCAAAGTCAATGAAACATTTGAAGGCACAGGGAATCAACTTAAAGTCAGACGAATGCTTTTTTGACAGCTTACGACATCATCTGCCACTATTAGTGACTATGTTTAGGTGGACATCAGTAATCTAATTATTTGCCTTAATCTGAATAAGACAATAACATGATTACATGATTAAGGTGTGTTTTACATGTTATAGTACATTGATTTTTGTTGCGATTATCAACTGTTATCAGTTATCAATTGATTATCACCACACTATGCAACGTTTCCTCCGAAGTTTCATGCAATTTTGCGTATTTGATTTTTAATATTTCGACTTTAACAGCAGTTCAGCAGTTTCACAGGCATTGGATGCGAGTATGAAGTAAGGACTGATGGAAGAAAGTATGATACTGCATGCTGAACAGGAAGAAAAACCTTCTGCATTTCACAATGCAGGTGCCTGTAGTCTTTACTGACTTGGTAGGTGCAGAGAATAGTGTTCAACAGCTGTGTGTGTATGGAATATCCTATCGCAAAAAGCGGCGAAAAGTGTCGGTAGTAGTTTGATTGCTGTGTTACCATGTCTGCACAGCACTTTAATAATGTGACGAAATAGTCATACTTCACATCTTAATTCATTTTTTTATGTTTAGATCGATTATGGCTGTTTACATGGTACTCTTAATTAGAATATTGTCTTAATCATATTAAAAGTGGAGTATTGGTGTCCATGTAAAGGTAGGCTACTCATTGACGAATACAAATTAATTAAAAATCATAATAATCATGAATACCTAACAATAAACATGGCAGTATTTCATATAAAAAAGAAGCGTAACTTTATGTGAATTAAATGTGACGTATTGTTCACTTTAGTTTCATTTACTTCAAAGAAAGAGATTGACAGCTGAACCTCTTACTTGCATTAAAGATGAACCATCTATAAATCAACATTTGTATATCAGACTATTCCATGTAAACCCTCACATGTGAAAATGGGGGAAGTGGGAGCGAATTCCCCCTTGACTAATACCCTCCAGAGCACCCAGAGGAATGTCATGTGGAATGAACATCAATCCAGTGACCCACACGACACAGGCAGTTCTGCTCTGAATGGCAAACAAATGTATAAAATGGCTTTTAAAGCAAATGGTCAAACATTGTGGGGAGATTGGGCTGGAGATAAGAGCTTGAGTTGAGCCGGTCCAGCTGGCTCCCATTAGCACGTCCCAGTGTTGTGGAAGCAGAGAAAGGTGTGTATGTGGGGGAAGGGGACGGAGAGCTGCAAAGATGAGGACAATCCTGTATAAAGCAGTTTACTGGGATCCCGGCTGCATATGCTGTGTACCAGTGATTCGTTAGGGATGCTAGAATCTTCACTGCTTTAAGGTTACTGCTGGTAAGGTTGGAAAAACTAAAAATAGAAATGTGTTGCTCAAACACTAGGGTTCCCATGATACAGTATGATATTATCATCATGATACTTATGTTACAATTTTATTTTATTGTTTTGATTTAAAACATATTGCTATATTCTGCAATTTCTTTTAATATATTAAAATTTTCCAAAAAAAAAAAAAAACTTTCCAATCAGGAAAGTCTATTTGTCTCACTTGGGATTGTCAAGCAGACACACTGACAAACACTTTAATGAAAACCTCTCATAAATCTGGACCTGGCAAGTTCATAAGATTAAATTTTGTGTTCTGTTATATATCATACTAGAATCATAAAACTTTTTTTGTTTTTTTTTATCTTAATATTTAAATTGCACTGGTTATTGTTTGTATAAGCATTAGACTATTGCATGGAGCAATCTAGGCCAGTTCAGTCCAATATAGAAAGATTTTTTTTTCAATCCTGATGATTTGAAAACATATAATTACAAATTATGAAATGGATGCGGATGGCATCAAAGTTATCAGTTGATAATCAATAAATACTGTATACACACCAATTGATTCATGATATTGGATATTTAATTGCACAGCAATGTCCAGTATAACTTTGGGCTAAAAGCATTTTCATGTAAAGAGAGCTCACTCATCCTTCATAGACAGCAACAGCAAAGTCCTGAAATATACAAAAAAATAATGAAACAAATCCTCAAAGATCAGTGGATCAATCTGAATATCACTCTTAAATATAATTTATTTGACACATTTCTAAATGAATATCTATATTTTTATACCCTTGTGCTAACCTAATTCACTTTCAGATTTAAGAGCTTTATTCATTTACCCTTTTCCCTATTTTTAAAGACCACCACAACATCCACTATAACATGAACATCTTTGATATGCGTTATTATCATACAGTAAGTGTTTAAATTGGGACTCATTTTGATCTGTGTTGATTGTAGAGCATATCCATGAACATGTCGCTACACTTACACTTACTTCCACAAGAAGCATGCTGTTTTATTTATTAACCACTAATGAGTTAAAATGTAATTTCTGATCATCAAGAAGGTCTAATACACCAATGGCTTGTTTTCAGATTGACGTCGACCCAAAACATCAACAGTTCTTTCTGCACTGGACCTTCAAAACAGTATCAGCTGTGCACAAATCAGGTACAACCTAATGTTTAAAGCCATTTTGTGTATAATGAAAAGATAAGCCATAATACTTTGACTGTATTTCTGGGTGGAATACACCATCCCAGCCATCTGGCGTAACTGTGCATTTTTACACATGTTGGCACAAAGCTGTTTGACCTGCTGCCTGGCTCACGAGCTGTGTCTTTATTGTTGTCTGGATGTTTGCCTAGCCGTGCCCAAACAGCAGAATCAGCTTCAAACAGCACCAGTGCTCTCAATTCAATGCCAAAGCCTTCGGCAGGAAGCACTATGAGTGGGTTCCACTTTATCCGGGTAAAAAAAACATCCTTCAGTGTTTTCTTTTTTTTCCCAGCTCTCTCTGTCTCTCTCCGTCGTCAGTGTTCTGAGTTCACTTGCTCTCCTTCCTAGTCTTTTAGTGTTTTCGACTCTTCTGAATTTCTTGTCTTGGCTCCTGGCCAGCTCTATTATAGCTCACAGATGCCCCTTTAGGATTATTTCCTCAGCCTAGAGTCCCCATGCACAAAGGAGGCCTCTCAATGCCATAAAGACCTATTATCTGTAGAGGAACTCTCTAAATCCTTGATGGTAATGATGTTTTGCTGATGTCACCTCCTGTTCAGAAGATTACATCAACATCTCCAATAAGCCATGTGACCTCCAGTGCACTACAACCACAGGGGAGAGGCAATTGCTGGTTCCTGCTCATGACGGGACGTTCTGCAGGGACGGCATCTACCAGGGGGTTTGCATCGAAGGCCAGTGTCAGGTGTGTCACTCTTGCAAAGTACACTGTCAAAAAATGCTTGGTTCCACACTATTCCTTCATGTTGTCCCAACACAAATCTATTAATTTAGTGTAATTGTTTTGACAAGTTTAAGTGGATTAAACCTAAAAAAAAAATTACGTTGTCCCAGAAAATCTCAAAAAATAGCATTGTTTCATTCATTCATTCATTTTCTTTTCGGCTTAGTCCCTTTATTAATCCGGGGTCGCCACAGCGGAATGAACCGCCAACTTATCCGGCATTTGTTTTACGCAGCGGATGCCCTTCCAGCCACAACCCATCTCTGGGAAACACATTCATACATTCTCATTCACACACATACACTATGGACAATTTAGCTTCCCCAATCCACCTGTACCGCATGTCTTTGGACTGTGGGGGAAACCGGAGCACCCGGAGGAAACCCACGCAACCACGGGGAGAACATGCAAACTCCACACAGAAATGCCAACTGGCCCAACCGGGTCCTGCCCCAACCGGGGATCGAACCAGCGACCTTCTTGCTGTGAGGCGAACGTGCTACTCACGCGCCACCGTGGCGCCCCAGCATTGTTTCAGCTAATTTCTAATAAGTAGTTTGACCAAGCAGCAAAAGTCATTGTTGATTAAATTACTAATCTGCTTAAAAAGTAAAGTAAGGGATTACTTTTCATTTGTAGGTCATTTAATCAAAGTTACTTATAATTAGGGCAGGACAGAATCTGCAGATTTTGTTTTGCTATATTTCTGAGCAAAATTTTGTTAAAAAAATCTGCAGATTTTTGTGGAATGATTTTGTGTGTAAGGGCGTACTCACACTATGCTATCCGAACCGTGCTCAGGCCCGTTTCCCGGAAGATTTTAGAAGTGTGAGTGCGCTGAATCGGGCTCAGGCACAGTACAGTTGGCCGGCCCTGGCCCGGTTGGAAGAGGTGTGCCTGAGCCCGGTACACTTGGGCTTTGGCGCAGTACGCTTGTACTGAGAGTGCAAAGCGCGCCTAAGCTCGAAACTGAAGAGGGGACGTGACTTTTGGGGACTGTTTCATATGGATTTATTAATCATTCTTACTGTTTAATGAACGCAAACTGTCATTTTTTAATAAAGAGGCAAACCCCTCTCTGCACGACAGCTGCACCTTTAGTAAACCTTCTAATTGCTGCAGCACAAGGACGTCATGATTGTTTATGAGCATCAGCAGTGGCTGATCTGTTCGGCGGAATATTTGACTGTGTGTCACTGCATTTCAAACCACTAAAACCATATAATGATATAAAGAAATCTCCACTGAAATCTCCGAGAGCGCTTCTCTTACACTGAACAGCGCATCATTGATGACGTATGCATGCCCAGGCCTGAATGCAATAAGAGTGCGGGCCGTCGGGGGAGACGGGAGGGGGGGGACAAGCGTGCTTTGGCCCGGTTCGAGGGGACTGTACATAGTGTGAGTACGCCCCTAGTCAACAGAGTCTGTAGAGCTACACAAGGGAATGTTTAACTTACTAAGGGATATTGTACACCGAGTTATTCTGTACTCACATTCACAGTTGAAATCCAGGATGACACAGTGGCGCAGTAGGTAGTGCTGTCATGCTGTAGTTTGCATGTTCTCCCCATGTTCGCGTGGGTTCCCTTCGGGTGCTCCGGTTTCCCTCACAGTCTAAAGATATGCGGTATAGGTGAATTGGGTGAGGTAAATTGTCTGTAGTGCATGTGTGTGAATGAGAATGTATGGATGTTTCCCAGAGATAGGTTAAGGCTGGAAGGGCATCCGCTGCATAAAACAAATGCTGGATAAGTTGGCGGTTCATTCCGCTGTGGCGACCCCGGATTAATAAAGGGACTAAGCCAAAAAGAAAATGAGTTGAAATCCTAAAACCCAAAATAACCCCCCCCCCCCCCCCCCCCCCCCCCCCAAAAACAACAACAACAACAACAGCAACTTTAATTTAAAGTGAATTCAAATAAAGTGAATTATTTAAAGTGAATTCAAAATTTACAATGTTTAGTTTCCTAGCTCACATTGTTATTCTTAAGATTAATAATTCATCCCTTAAAGTTAATCCACTGTTTGTGGTGGTAATCTTTAATGAAAGTTTGTTCATTGTTTGAAGTGGAGGTCATTAGGTTGACATCAAGTTTGCTGTAAGGAATGATGCGCAAAAGAAAGCCCTGCCCCTACCCAGTGTTCTGATTCAGTTGGATCCATTAAATCAGCATACTGAAATAAAAGTCTCAGCTACATCCGGTTCAAGATGACTTTAAGGTTTAAAATGAAAAAAAAAAAAACATTTGTTTGGTAAACAGAGCTGCAGCACGTCTCTCATATACAGTATTACATTCACTAATAGACAGAAAATATTACTTGATACATTTTGTTGAATATAAATTATGTAAGCTTTTGCATATTATTTAAACATGTGTCTTTGACACACTAAACAAAAATATATCTACACACACATTAACAAAATTAAATAAAAAGATTGAATTACGGGCTCAAGAAACTGAATCTGCTGAAAAAATGAGACAATTGCACATGCTTAAAAAGTTATTATTAACATTAATAAGTTATTATTATAATTATCAACATTAAAAATATTTTTATTCTGATATTTTGGATAATAATTAGGTTTTTTCAACTGATTAAATTCCTTATTGAGTGATTAGAAGAATAATTTAAAGACAATTTTAATATTGTAATTAGTCATTACTTCATTCATTCATTTTCTTTTTGGCTTAGTCCCTTTATTAATCTGGGGTCGCCACAGCGGAATGAACCGCCAACTTATCCAGCATATGTTTTACACAGCGGATGCCCTTCCAGCTGCAATCCTTCACTGGGAAACATACATACATACTCATTCACACACATACACTACTGACAATTTAGCTACCCAGTTCACCTATACCACGTCTTCGGACTTATGGGGAAAAGTGGAGCACCAGGAAGAAACCCACACGAACACGGGGAAAACATGCAAACTCCACACAGAAATGCCAACTGACCTAGCCAAGGCTCGAACCAGCGACCTTCTTGCTGTGAGGCGAATGTGCTACTCACTGCGCCACTGTGATGCCCATTAGTCAAAAAAATCATTAAATAGTAAAACTACACTGGTCACTGTCATATTTCATGCAAACATTATTACAATTCCAAATTGACATTTAGCCTGTAGTAGGCTTATACTTAAGTGTAAATATATGATAAACGTATCTTTTGTTAATAAAACGGTACATTTTCTCTTTTTTTTTGTTATATTAACATGATGGAATGATAACTTTTAAAAAGATTTTCATATTTACGTATTAGAATGAGTGCTCATTCATTAGATATTAAATAAACCCAGTTCTCAAGGTTGTTTGCAAGAAAGCAGACTCAGTTGCAGCAATAAACAAAACAAAGGTGTTTATTGATGGCACTGATGGCACAAGAAGACAAGGGGATGACAAGGTCCAAACAGTAGGGGCAATAACACAGGGAAGCCAGTGGTAGGGACAAGATGGCACCAGAATCAACAGCCAGGAATAGGAGCAATAGTGGTCAAAACCAGAGTTAGATACTGGGAGCAAGCCATGTAAACTCCAGACTGGCAGACCAGGGAAGCCAGGACATGGGATAGAACTTGAAAATTATAAGACACAAGACAGGACAGCAAAAATTGTACACTAAAATAATAACTATTACTAAATCAAAAAAGAAAATATAAAATCAAATATAAATCCTTGTTTAAAGGAAACTACACTGACTTGGCAAAATGGATAAAACTAAAAAAAAAAAAAAAAAAAATGAAATAAAGACTTCTAAAATCTTAACGAGAGAAAAGACCACGACACTAGTACTTATTATTAGGACCATAACACTAGTACTTGTTATTATATTGTAGTACGTATTCATTAGATACTAGAACTTACTTTTATTATTGTATTGTTTTTTCATTTCATCTTTGTTGTGACTTGACCATAATCCTAATAACTAATGAATAGACAAGATTTCTAATATTTCAATTAATAAAAAAGTGAACTATTACATTTAAACAAGATATATATTAAAACTCAAAAGTTTAAAGGATTACGTGTTATAAAACTGTTAGAGTTTTAATATAACCTTAAATGACCAATAGATGACAGCAAAGAGGATCTCTTAATATTATGCTCAACGCTAGCTGTTGTGTTGTCTTGGTTGCAGGTGGTCGGGTGTGATGGGAAACTGTACTCAAGCAAAACCATAGACAAATGTGGAGTCTGTGGTGGAAACGGAGCTTCGTGTTATCGTGTCTCAGGATCTTATCGGAAAGGGATCACACAGTTAGGTATACCTTTATGTTAACATTAAGGGTTAAAACGATCTCTAGTCAAATTATTATTATTATTATTTTTACATATAAACATTCTACCAATATTCTTTTTTATTTATATATAATTGAAAAAGTGTTAATAAAGCAGCATTTGGTTGTATAACTCCGATTTTCAGTTACAACCAATGAAAAGATTTGTTATTCTTATAAAATGTCATGAAAAAATTATTTGAAAAATCTAAATGGATATACTTTTATTTGCATTTTAAAAGAAGAGTGATCAAACCTTTATAAAATAAACCCCAAAATTAGCATTTTTCTCAAACCTATACCAAAAACATCCAATAAGTCCAGAGAAACAAACAAACTAAACAAGAAACTCAAGTCTATTTTAGTTTTTCAAAATACTAAAGAATGTTGACAACCAAACAGTTTTTATTCATATGTGATCGTGAACCCTGAACATGGACATCGTATGTTGCATGACTATATTTTGACAATAGTTGTCAATTATTTTATTTTATTTTAAGTAAACATGACATTTTTTTGTAAATTTCCTACTGTAAATATATCAGAACTTAATTTTTGAGGAATATGCATTGCTAAGAGCTTAATTTTGACAATTTTAAAGCCAGTTTTATAACTCTCAGATTCCAGATTTTCAAATAGTTGTATATTAGGCAAATATTGTTAAATCCAAACAAAGTTTACATTGATGGATCACTTATTTATTCAGTTTTCAGGCGATGTATACATCTCAACTTCCAAAAAACGAAACGTTTTATGGTTGAGGGTCACATATTGACTTTTTTTGTTACATCGAATTTTTTTGTTAGCATTTAGTGGGAATCAATACTAAGGTATTTGGACACCAACATTTTTCAATACATATTCTTATATATTCAGTAATGACCTTTTGAAAAAGTCTTTTTTAACACAAGCACTGTTTTACAAATGTCTTTGTCTTTAGGTTATGTGCTTATAACCAATATACCAGTCGGTGCTACTGACATCCAAATCATAGAGAGGCGGAAAACTGAAAATATTTTGGGTAAGAAAGAATTTGTTTGGTGGATTAGTCAAAATAATATAAAGAGTAATAAAGAGAAAGTTACATGTCTTTTTTATTGTGTAGCTCTTTCTGATGAAGCTGGCCACTTCTTCTTCAATGGCAATAGCGTGATTGACAATCCACAAAACTTTCATGTTGCCGGAACAGTCTTTAAATACAGGAGGCCTGCAAACCTCTTCTCTGATGGCTTTGAGTACATCATGGCTCAGGGTCCCACCCAGCAGGCCCTGAATGTCATGGTAGGTATATAGGTATGTAAAATGATCACAACCCATTTTTTATTTGATCTCTTATGTGACAATTTATCAGCTAGCAGCATATAATATTAAAGATAATTCAAGTCAAGTCACTTTTATTTACATAGTGCTTTATTTAAATAGTTTCAAAGACGATTCACATGAATTGAAAAATAGAAATCATTGGTGCAAATTTAGTATAATATTGAGGACAAACTAGAAATTGTTCAATCACTGTTGCAAAGTATGTCAAATCAGAAGGAAGTTTATTCTTCTGATCAGCCTTCCTGTAGAGAGTAGTGTCATCATTTCAGTTCAGTCAATTCAATGATGCAGATTTTCATTTATTCACCTCAGACCATCCAAGATTTAGGTTTAATTTATTTTTGTAAAACATTACAGATACAAAAGTTGCAAGTCAACAACTACTGGCACTTTAAGGCACAAAATGGGGAGCTTCTACATTGTATAATAAATAATCTGATGGGTATTTTGAGCTGAAACTTTACTTTACAGACACATTCTGGAGACAACAAAGTCTTATCTTACATCTTGTAAGCGAGGTAAAACAGATGCCCTTTACATCTTAAAATCCTTTTTTTGGGTTTATTGAGGCTTTTTCATGCTTCTGACTTCATTTTTCAAAATCTAGAAACGTAAACCCAGATTTTTGGAAAAATAATACAATCCAAAAGAAAAAAAGCAAAAAAAAAAAAAAAAAGCAAAAAGAAAGGCGATAAATTGGAATCGCAGGAAAATGTCTGATTTTTTACATCTTAAGTTTATATCTCATGATGTTTTTTCCTCTGAAGTTCTGAAATCTTGCAATTCAGATTTTCAAAACTGAACATTTTTCTCAATGACAAAAAGAAGTCTCCATAGCTCTATAGAAATATTTGTACAAGTTCTACAAATATGATCTGACCAGTACAGTTTCTACTCCAGTACTACTTATATTTAGTAAAGTTCTCTTTTTTTCTTTGTACATTTAGTATTACAACCTCAATGGAAAGATGCCTCACATCACATATGAATACACAGTTCCTCGAGCTCCGGCTTCTCCAATGACCTCTTTGCCCGAACAACCTCAGATCAGCAACCTGATGTCAAAGACATCCAGAGACCCCTTAGTGACCCAACCCAAAGGCAACACGTCCTCAACAGAACATAACGAAATCGAGGCCCGGAAGCAGTATGAAAAGAAAATCAATCAGAGCAGTTCACTGGTCCCGCAGGACAATGTAGAAGTGCACGAAGAGCTGCTGTGGGGGCTTCAGGCCTCTGTGAACTTCAGTGAACTGCCCGCTCTGGTGTTGTTTAGACCCGCCAGTGAGGTCTTACAGAATGAACTGGATGATGAAATGCACCACCTTGAGGCACAAGACAGTTTCGGTAAGTGAAATTTAGGGTGAAACATTTATATGTTGCTTTCACAAAATAGTTTCTTGCTGTAGTTTAGTTTGATTGATTTGTGTCAAACTCAAGAACTACATTTAATTCTTTTTTTCACATAAACAACATGTGGTTCATGATTTATGTTTACAAATAGGAATATTTTATCATTATGAAACAAGTATTGGTGTAAAAAACAAGCATTTTTATGTATTTAGTTTTTGTTGCATGGTATAGCTGACATTTAGCTATCATGTTTGGTAACACTTTATTTTGATGGTCCATTTGAGTATTAGTAGACTGTCAGCTTAATATCTGTTCATACCGACATTCAATAGACATTTAACGGACTATAACAAACTTTGGGCGCCACGGTGGCGTAGTGAGTAGCACGTTCGCCTCACAGCAAGAAGGTCGCTGGTTCGAGCCTCGTCTGGGTCAGTTGGCATTTCTGTGTGGAGTTTGCATGTTCTCCCAGTGTATGCGTAGGTTTTTTCCGGGTGCTCTGGTTTCCCCCCCAAAGACATGTGGTACACATGTGGTACATGTGTAAAGACAGGTGAATTGGGTAAGCTAAATTGTCCGTAGTGTATGAGTGTGAATGAGTGTGTATCGATGTTTCCCAGAGATGGGTTGCAGCTGGAAGGGCATCCACTGCGTAAAACAAATGCTGGATAAGTTGGCAGTTCATTCCGCTGTGGCGACCCCAGATTAATAAAGGGACTAAGCTGAAAAGAAAATGAATGAATGAATGAATAAGAAACTTTGCAGTTTGTACAGTCAACTTTGCAGTACATGTCAACTTATACTATCCCTAACCCTAACCCCAACCTAACAGTCTACTTAAAATCTAATGAGAATTAGTTGACATGTAAATGCAATGTAATTTAAACTCAACAAACCATTAAAATAAAGTGTGACCTCGTGTTTTAGTACCACGAATTAAAGTAACAATATTTGAAATCATTGGAGGTCAGGTCTACAAATTAGCTTTAAAACTTAAACAAATTGACAAAGTGTCTATGCGGTTTGTCAGAAGTTGTTGAATTTAAAAATGATATTCTATGTGTTTGTTTAATTTAGGCAGTCACTGTAAGAAAAATTATTAGAATTTCCTTGTTTTTATTTATTGTAATATTTTTAAAGGTTCATTTTTGGCATTTTTTATGATAGGACAGTATATAATGACAGGAAGTGAAATTGGGGAGAGAGGGAAGAGATCTTCAAAAGTCCCTGACTTAAATGAGTGGAGTGCAGTTTTTTTTTTGGAAAAAAGTCCAAAATGTAAGACGACTAGGCATGGGCCGGTATAAGTTTCTGCCGGTATGATAACCTTGGATAAAAATATCACAATTTCATGGTATTGTGCTACTGCTCTAAAATATATTATTTTTAAATGTCTGGGTAAAAAACTAAAACTTTTTTACCCCTTTAAACACAATATATTTTATTTTTTGAAAAATGTATAATATTTTGGAGCAGTAAACATGTCAGGCTAGATAATTACACTGAATCATTGACTTCTGCTATCTTCATCAGTTTCAAAAACACAGACTTCTTTACAATTTAAAACGCCATCTTTGGATATTTTTTTCTGCTGGACATACTGTTGTCCTAAAAAACTAAATAATAATAATAAAAAAAAGAATAAGGAACGGTATTACAGAAAATTTTGGCGTTTTTAATACTTTGACTTTTCCAAACCGCAGTATACCTTGAAAACGGTTATCGTCCCATGCCTAAAGACGACACAGAGGAAGCCAAGGTATTGGTTGATTCTACATTGTATGTTTTAACGTAATACTTGTGCAAAACACATATACTGTACAGCAGTTTTCAGAGGCCAGTTATATTATTGGACATACTTTCTTACTAAAATTGAAGTAGTATGGATTTAACCTCTTTATTCTAGCTCTTATTTCCCTGAGCAGTATCAGTTCCTTTGTATAAGTAGCAGTTCTTATGTGTATTGTCTCTTTATGTTAAATCGCCTAATGCCTCCTCATTTGTAAGTCACTTTGGACAAAGGCAAAGAAAAACAGCCAGGACATTATTTAATTTTGAGTAAAATATGGGATATATTTATATTTTGGAAGAGCTATATATACAGCACCTCTGTATATATGCAGTACACATTTTTAAACAAAATATTTTAATAATTAAAATTTCTAATGACTGATTTCTTTTTTTATTTACCATGATGGCAATACATAATATTTTGCAAAATATTTTTCAAGATAATAGTATTCATCTTAACATGCAATTCAAAGGTATAAGTATATTAATTAGGCAAGTCATTGTATAATGATGGTTTGTTCTGTAGATGACCGAAAAAAACATACTGCTTAAGTGAGCTGAAATAAAAAAATAAGACTTTCTCCAGAAGAAAAAGCGGTCCCACTTTATATTAAGTGTCGCTTATACCTGTGAACTTACATTGTAATTAGATGTGTAAGTAGTATGTAACTACAGTGTATCTACACACTGGTACATAGTATTTACTTGTGTAATACTGGTGTAACTACACTCATGTAACAACCCACTGAATAGTATGTGTAAGTACAAATGTGTAACAGGACATTGGTAACAACACTAGGAAAGTACACATCTGTAACAAGA
>CAIGQQ010035826.1:12180452-12197693 GCA_903798035.1 Danio albolineatus
CCACAAAAAACAGGAATTAACTAGACAGGAGTGGCAGAACCCTGACAGTGCATGCGCGTTAAAGTATAAACAGGAAGCATGTGTCTCGCTCGGCATTCTAAATAGGGCTTCCGCAGCTTGAAACACGTGCGATTAGCGAGTGCTCAAACAATAGCTTGCCTCTTGCAAATATATGCAGCTGTTGTAGTAAAAAAGGCAGAGTTTAACTGCACAATTGTGCCTACAATGGACAATAGTGCAAACATCACTCCCATTTCTGTGTCCATGTTGTTGTTTACGGCTGCTCTGCTGTCTTTTGGTGGTGTTATAGTCGAATAAGGGAAGGGAAGGATACGCAATCACCCAAAAGCCCCAATCTAGTAGCGAATCTCAGCAGCCACGCTTCCATTTTCAGATGTCTCCATTTTACCCCATCCACACTGAGACGGAGCAGCAGCATTTTAGAATGAAAACGGCCTCTCCAGCGTTTCCAAAACGCTCCGTTTTCGGGGCTCGAAAACTCCGGCGTAATGTGGACGGATGGCGTAACCATAGCAAAACTTATCCCTTGTAAAACGAAAACGCATTAGTGTAAACGAAGCCTTAGCCATTTTCGTAATGAAGAATCCCCCCTTCCACCTCTACTCCCCTTATCAGGGCAGCACGGAGGCCCAATGGTTAGCACCATTGCCTCACAGCAGGAATGTCACTGGCTCAGATCTCTCCATGTTTGCGTGGGTTTTCCCCGGGCTCTCCGGTTTCCTCCCACAGACCAAAAACATGTATGATAAGTAACTTGACAAAACTAAATCGACATCGCAGACAAGCGTAGAATTCAGCACACACTCTCCATAGCTATTTATAATCTACATTTACTATTTTCTATTAGCAGGGGAGCTCTCAAGACCTACCTAAACTCACACTCACCTTTCGCCCTGTTTCGCCCCAGGCTCAAGGATCTCATGAGCTCAGGGCTCTCTCCCGGGACAGCGTGCCAAACACTCTTTATAATCAATCATCAGCAAGGGCGAACTCTTGAATAAAGACAAGAAAAATAACAACAAAACCCAAAGCAATGCTTTCTTAAACTCTTCCTTAAACTGCTCTTGGTAGAGTAAATGTAGTACTGCTCAAAACTATTAAAGGGCACCTTTGATGAAAAATCTACTTTTTAAGCTGTTTGGACAGCCATATGTGTAGGTATAGTGTATAGACGGTCATTTTGGGGTGATATAAACACAACCAGTCCTTTTTTTTCAATTTAACAGCATAAAAACGGTGGACCAATTGGAGCGGTTTTGAGATCGACCGCAACTTGACGTAGGAGTGCGGTCCCCCCGACCACCGAATTGATTGACAGCTGCATATTAACCTGTCTCCGCAGTAACGTGTATAATCATATCAACAAGACAGTGTACTGTCAAATGATTGCAAAGACACCAGGGATTGAGAGAACATCAGACTGTTTACTGTCACACTAGTACTTCCTGAACTTCCCTACTCTAGGCAGGGCTAGAAGATCACAGCACACACTCAGACATGAGTGTCGATTGATGAACAGTCTATGTGAACAGAACAATGGATTATTTTAAGTGCAGCGGACACAACATTTCCTCCCCCCTCCCAAAACTAACTATGAAAAACAAAGTAACCCCATCTACACATGGAAAGTGGCCTCAAAGTCCTTCAAGTAACTTGGCCGGGATCTGTCACGCACTGGCCGTGGGGACTTAGAGTCCTGTCCTTGAGCTGAGGTACCAGAAGACATCAGGGGCTGAGAAATAGTGGATGGGACAGGTGGCACAGGGGAAAAGGCCAACGAGTTTGCATTTTGTCCATCAGCCTGGGGTCTTGCCATTTGCCATGCTGGTGAAGAGGCGGTAAATGGCATGCCCTCACTACTTTGTACCTGAATTGAAGTGGGCGCAGCTACTTTCTTAAGGCGGCTAGCATGCCACCGGGTACCATCCTCCAGAAGGTATGAGGCTCTGCCCATCCGCCGTGTAACCAGTAGGGGTTTAGACCAGAATGAAGCCAATTTATTGTTCCTATGTGGCTTGTGGACTCTCACCCAGTCATGGACTACAATGTCTGGTTCTTTGGCACGTTTGAGCTTGTCAAACCGTTGTTTCATCCGATGTTGATGGTGAGTGACATGTGTTTGAACCCCCGGGGGAAGTCTCTGAGGTGTACTAGGACTTAGTCTGTCTAGCGGCAAGTTCAGTTCCCTGCCTAGCATGAGGAAGGCGGGAGAGACCCCAGTGGTGCTATGCTGTGAGGCCCGATAATGAAGCAATGTGAGGCGGATGGCCTGCTTAAAAGTGTATCCTTGTGTCAGGTGTGCTCTCAGGCCATTCTTTAGAGATTGGTGAAAACGTTCGACACCACCATTGGCTTGCGGGTGGTAAAGAGTGGTGCGGATGTGCTGAATGCCTTTGCTATTTAGATAGGCAGAAAAGTCAGCGGATATAAACTGTGGGCCATTGTCTGTTGTAATGGTCTGTGGGAGGCCCCAACGAGTGAACAGCGAGTCCAGAAAGTCTACAACGATTTGTGAGGTGACTGAGCCAGTGGTGGAAAGTTCAGGCCATTTGGAGTGCAGATCATATGCTACCACTAAGTACCTCTGATTGTGAGGGACTCCATGAATCTCCCCACAGATATCCAGCTGCAGGTGCTGCCAGGGACAAGTGGGCCAGGCCAGTGGTTGGAGGGGTGGGGAATTTGGTTTGCCTGTTTTTCCACTCACGAGGCAGGCTGGACAATCCTTAACTAGAAGTTCGATGTCACTGTTGATGCCTGGCCACCAAACCCTATCCCGACAGCGCTGTTTCAGCTTCACTATGCCCAGATGTCCCTCATGCGCCAGTTTGAGCACACGCGCACGAAGGGATTCTGGGATCACAGTGCAAAGCCCACGTGCTATGCACGTGTCATTCCAACAAGAAAGCTCATCCTTTACACGGGCAAATGCTGAGAACTCTCCTGAAACTTGTGCAGGCCAACCCTCTCTGATGTAAATGAGGAGCTGAGAAAGAATAGGATCTTGCTCTGAGGCCGTTTTGAGCTCCTGGAGCGATACCATGCTCTGCAGAGGAGTGTGTAGGAGTTGGACAATGTCTGTTTCAGGGTGGTTAGCTTCATCTGTTATCCCCTGAACTGGGACAGAGCGAGACAACAGATCAGCCACTACATTTTCCCGACCTGGTGTGAACTGAAGTTTGTAGTTGTACTGGCGAAGTCGATCATACCAGCGGTGCAATCTCAGGGGTCTATGACCTGTACCTGAGGTTGCCAGTAATGTTACTAAGGCATGATGATCTGTTCTCAATGTAAAAGAGCGGCCGTACAAATACAGGTGCCATCGTTCACATGCCCACACGCATGCCAGAGCTTCTCGTTCACCCACTGAATATCGTTGCTCTGTTGGATTGAGAGCTCGAGAAGCAAATGCTATTGGTTTCTCTACCCCATTTTGCTCTTGTGAAAGTACAGCTCCGATTGCTGAGGCTGATGCATCACATGTGACCATTGTTTTACAAGAGGTGCTGAAATGAGACAGTATAGGGGGTGAGATGAGTTGGGCCTTGAGGTTGTGCACTGCCTCTGTACACTCCTGCGTCCATATCCAGGGTTCATCCTTCCGAAGTAGCTGGCGAAGAGGGGCCGTAATGGTTGAATACCGTGGAAGGAACTTTAGGTAGTAACCTGTCATCCCTAGGAAGGAGGCTACTTGGGTGGGTGAAGTTGGTTCTGGTATTGACTGGATAGCCTCCACGTTAGACTGGAGTGGGGAGATTCCTTGTTCTGACAGCTTAAACCCCACGAATTCAATGACCGGTACAGCCAACAGACATTTTTCCGCATTCAAGGTGAGATTGTATTTGGCTAATGCATCGAAAACCTTTTTAAGGCGGCCATCGTGAATATCCTTGGTAGGCCCATGCACCACAATGTCGTCGAGGTAAATAACCACTCCTGGTATCCCTGCTAGTACTGTGGTCATGACCTTTTGGAAGCATGAAGGAGCCGAGGAGAGGCCAAAGGGCATCCTAGTGTACCGGAAAACACCCTCGTGTGTGACAAAAGCTGTCAGATTCCTGCTGTCCACATGAAGTGGAACCTGAAGGTAACCCTCTCTCAAGTCCAGTTTAGAGAACACTGTGGAGCCATAAAATTGGGCTGTCAGTTCCTCTGTTGTTGGTAGCGGGTATTTGTCGGGGATAACTGCGTTATTGACTCGCCGTAAGTCCACACAGATACGCAAAGCCCCAGATTTCTTTTTGGCAACCACCAGATTGGAAATCCATGGCGATGCGTCCACAGGTTCAATGATGCCAGCATTCAGCAAGCGCTGCAGCTCTCCTGACACACCCTCCCGCAGTGACAATGGGATACGGCGCAGTGGCTGAATAACAGGTGTGATGGAATGGTCAATAAGGGGTTGATGCATGAAGGAAGTGAGACAACCCAGTCCCTCGAACAGTGCTCCTCGTTGCTGTTGCCATGGTGCAGTCACAGTAAGGACCGCTGTTCCTTCTGTATCCACTAGGGCAAACCCCAGAGCAGAAAATAAGTCGAGCCCCATTAAATTTGCTCCTTTGTGAGCCACATGAAAGACAAAAGACTGTAGTGTTCTCGTTCCATAGACTACGGTGAGAGAAACTGACCCCAGTAACGAAATTGATGAATTTCCATAACCACATAAGGCTGTAGATGGTGTGGCCAGAGGAAGTTTTCTAAAAAACTTATTATAGGTGTCTGCATTAAGCAAGGAAACACTGGCTCCCGTATCCAGCAACAATGGGACACACACGTTATTTAACGTGACCGTACATGACTTGAAAGGCAGTCGGCCTGAGGTGACATTGTGGATAATGGCAGGTGAGTTCTGATTGGTGCGGGTTTGTGGTCTATTTGGAGCTGAACGACAAACACTGGCGAAATGATTTTGTTTTCCACAATTATGACAAGTCTGGCCCTGAGCTGGGCAGATTTGAGCTCTGGTGGCATGAGATTGAGATCCACAGTTAGCACAGGACAGTTTTTGACGTGGGCGTCTACGTTGTTGTTGTGAGAGTTGCATCACTGAGTCTGGAGCATCATCGGGTGCTTCTGCACCCCTGTCAGAAAACTTTTCAACTTGTCTGGTTGTTTCCATGACAGTTAAATGGTCTTGTGGAGGTTTTGTGTGGCTCATGAGTGTGGCTGCACATTCAGTAGCACTTTCCACTTGAAACGCTATAGCTAGTGCCTTCGATAATGTCAGGTCGTCTGGTTGTAACAGAAGGGTTTCTCTAATTTTGTTGTTATTTGTGTGCTCAATCAGCTGATCGCGGATCATTTCATCGCGCAGCTGCCCGAATTTGCATGAGTTCGCGAGCCCTCTCAGATCAGCCACGTACTGGTGCACGGACTCACCGTGAAGTTGGTGACGTCGGCGAAATATGAACCGTCGTAACAAAACATTCTGAGGAGCGGCAAAGTGTTCATTTAGGTAAGTAACACACTGTTCGTAGGAAGCCTCAGCCGTGTCACTTATCGTTCCGAGCACTCGTTGTCCCTCTGTGCCCAGACAATGTTGCAGAAGTGCTTTTTTTCGTGCCGCGCTCACCTCCGTGAGCCCCGCTGCCGTTAAATATGTCTCAAAGGACTGAAGCCAGCGCGGCCACGGTATTGGCGGATCTCCGGGGAGAGCCAGAAAAGGCGAGGGTGGTGGTAGTGAAAAATCAGCCATCCTCGTCGCCAAAATGTACTGTCAAATGATTGCAAAGACACCAGGGATTGAGAGAACATCAGACTGTTTACTGTCACACTAGTACTTCCTGAACTTCCCTACTCTAGGCAGGGCTAGAAGATCACAGCACACACTCAGACATGAGTGTCGATTGATGAACAGTCTATGTGAACAGAACAATGGATTATTTTAAGTGCAGCGGACACAACAGACAGGACGTGCGCAAAACAACCGGGAATAAAAGGTCTGTTTAGTTCGCGAAGGTCATCAATCATCATCAAATGTGATCAAGTGTGAGTTTAAGTTTAACACGTGTTTAAAACAGTGCATGTTAATGAGTTACAGTGATTTACTTCAGCTTTACTTATCACCACAGCCGCGTGTCAGCAAAAAATACGCTTCAATCTCTGTTTGTGGACATTAAATCAGGTTTATTGTGTACATGAACATAACAGATATCCATACAGCAGTGGATATTAACCTGTATCCTTTCACATTTGCTTGCCAAAGCAGTGCAAAGCTCAAACGCGCGCGCTGTCTGTGTGTGTGTGTGTGTGTATGTGTGTGCGCGCGCTCGTACGTGCGTGAACAAACTCTGTAACTGCATTGTGTGTGACTCATCGTTGCAACTCCTTAACAAACACATTAAACAGTCTTTGGTAAAGTTCTTACTGTTGTATTTCTCAAACGTAGTGAGATCTGCTTCCTGCTACATCTGTTCCTGTTAAGTCTTTCTGTCTGACGCAGCCGAGGGCGGAGATTGAGGCACGCTGACGGGAACGGTGGGCGGGGAGGACTATTCTTAAAGGGCCAGCGTCAAAAACAGCAAAAAGTTGTAATGGAAGCACTTTAGAGAGCTATAATTAATAATCTGATGGGTATTTTGAGCTGAAACTTTACAGACAAATTCTGCTGACACAAAAGACTTATATTAAATATAAAAAAGGGGTCACGTGTGTGCCCTTTAAATAATTTCTACAGGGTTCCCACAATTCTTGAAAGCACTTAAATTTCTGACATTTGGATTCAAGGCCAGGAACAAACATAGGTCCTTGAAAATGCTTGAATTAAATTAGAAATAAAATTTGTTTATGGTGTTGTTTATGTACTGTGCTGCTGTCAAAAACAGAACAAAAAAGAAGAGATTCTTCCTTTAAAAGATTTTGAAATATTGTTTAAGAACAAAAATATATATACATATTTATCAATATTTCATTTTTTAATGTTACCAGTATTGAGTTCAACTAATTTTTATTAAAGTCAGGGTTCATACGGTCATGAAAAACCTGTAAAAGTCATGGAATCTTGACATGGCATTTTTCAGGCCTAGATAAGTTTTGGAAAAGTCATGGAAAATTAGTTTGACAAATGTCTGTGTACTTAAATATAGGTTAGGTGTCTTTACTTCTTTTCTGTCCATAGTCAAACACATGCTCTCACGTTATTAGTGGTGTGTGAACATTATTCATTCATTCATTCATTACGCAGCGGATGCCCTTCCAGCTGCAACCCATCTCTGGGAGACATCCATACACACTCATTCACACTCATACACTACAGACAATTTAGCCTACCCAATTCACCACGTCTTTGGACTTGTGGGGGAAACCGGAGCACCCGGAGGAAACCCACACAACCACAGGGAGAACATGCAAACTGAAAACACTGAAATGCCAACTGACTCAGCCAAGGCTCGAACCAGCAACCTTCTTGCTGTGAGGCGAACGCGCTACTCACTACACCACCGTGGCGCCTTGTTTGAATGTTATCTAAATACAATTAAGATAGATATAAAAAGTCATTTAAACTAAATGTATTGTTGCATGTTTTATGATATGCTGTAATAACTTTGAACATGCGTCGTTATTCTTATTATTTAACATGCATATATAGAAATTACATGAAAGATTAGGTCATGAAAATTTACTTGAAAGTCCTGGAAAAGTCATTCAATTTTAGTAGTAAAGATGTGTATGAACCCTGTAAAGTTCTTTCAACCATTTAAAATGGCCTCTGTTTTTAAACGACACCTTTAAAGCATCATCCTTACTCTGACATTTTTAATGTAAATTTGAAGTGTAAGTGGAATGTTAAGTACAGTAAGGACTTTCATGGCGCTACATATAATGGCAAAGCAAATGTTCAGAATTGATTACCAAAACAAATTTAGTTTTTTCAGCTGATTAACTTGAATTGTTTACCTTAAGAATAACAATATACGCTAGCAAATAAACATTGTACATTTTAATATGACGCAGACTTTATTCTTATAATTAACAATGTTGAAAACATGTTTTCTGCTTCATAGTTGTTTGGTAAATGTAACATTGTACTTTTTAACATTCTTTGGTGAATAGAATGTTAAAAATAGCAGCACTTACTAAAAGAAAATACAGGGAGTGCAGAACTATTAGGCAAGTTGTATTTTTGAGGATTAATTTTATTATTGAACAACAACCATGTTCTCAATGAACCCAAAAACCTCAATATCAAAGCTGAATATTTTTGGAAGTAGCTTTTAGTTTGTTTTTAGTTTGAGCTATTTTAAGAGAATATCTGTGTGTGCAGGTGACTATTACTGTGCATAATTATTAGGCAACTTAACAAAAAACTAGTATATACCCATTTCAATGATTTATTTTCACCAGTGAAACCAATATAACATCTCAACATTCACAAATATACATTTCTGACATTCAAAAACAAAACAAAAACAAATCAGTGACCAATATAGCCACCTTTCTTTGCAAGGACACTCAAAAGCCTGCCACCCATGGGTTCTGTCAGTGTTTTGATCTGTTCACTGTCAACATTGCGCGCAGCAGCAACCACAGCCTCCCAGACACTGTTCAGAGAGGTGTACTGTTTTCCCTCCTTGCAAATCTCACATTTGATGATGGACCACAGGTTCTCTATGGGGTTCAGATTAGGTGAACAAGGAGGCCATGTCATTAGTATTTCTTCTTTTAGACCCTTTCTTGCCAGCCGTGCTGTGGAGTGCTTGGACGCTATGATGGAGCATTGTCCTGCATGAAAATCATGTTTTTCTTGAAGGATGCAGACTTCTTCCTGTACCACTGCTTGAAGAAGGTGTCTTCCAGAAACTGGCAGTAGGACTGGGAGTTGAGCTTGACTCCATCCTCAACCCGAAAAAGCCCCACAAGCTCATCTTTGATGATACCATCCTAAACCAGTACTCCACCTCCACCTTGCTGGTGTCTGAGTCGGACTGGAGCCCTTTACCGATCCAGCCACGGGCCCATCCATCTGGCCCATCAAGACTCACTCTCATTTCATCAGTCCATAAAACCTTTGAAAAATCAGTCTCGAGATATTTCTTGGCCCAGTCTTGACATTTCAGCTTGTGTGTCTTGTTCAGTGGTGGTCATTTTTCAGCCTTTCTTACCTTGGCCATGTCTCTGAGTATTGCACACCTTGTGCTTTTGGGCACTCCAGTGATGTTGCAGCTTTGAAATATGGCAAAACTGGTGGCAAGTGGCATCTTGGCAGCTGCATGCTTCACTTTTCTCAGTTCATGGGCAGTTATTTTGCGCCTTGGTTTTTCCACACGCTTCTTGCGACTCTGTTGACTATTTTGAATGAAACGCTTGATTGTTCGATGATCACGCTTCAGAAGCTTGGCAATTTTAAGAGTGCTGCATCCCTCTGCAAGATATCTCACTATTTTTGACTTTCAGAGCCTGTCAAGTCCTTCTTTTGACCCATTTTGCCAAAGGAAAGGAAGTTGTCTAATAATTCTGCACACCTGATGTAGGGTGTTGATGTCATTACACCACACCCCTTCTCATTACAGAGATGCACATCACCTAATATGCTTAATTGGTAGTAGGCTTTCGAGCCTATACAGCTTGGAGTAAGACAACATGCATAAAGAGGATGATGTGGTCAAAATACTCATTTGCCTTATAATTCTGCACTCCCTGTATATACGTGCACAAACAATGCCTTTGCTTTCACAGTGGAACAACTGAAGGTGTCCTTGATGAATAGAAGTAAACATATTTAATGACACGTTGTAAATGTCTTGTTTCTCATTTTCCCGCAGCTGATGATGCGTGTCAAGATAAACCGACTGCTAACTGTGCCCTGGTGCTGCGGGTGAAGCTGTGCACTCACTGGTACTACAGGAAGGCGTGCTGTCTGTCCTGCAGGAACAAGAGCCAATGATGACCGTCGCGCCTCTACCTACTAGACGCACTGAACCCAGAACCCCCCCCAACGCTGGCAGTCACCCCTCAATAATGAACGGTGCTAAATCAGAAGGGCACTGGCCCTCTGGTGGTCCTGCAGGACCCCGTAAAGGCAGCTCCTGTAACTGGACAGCTGAGGAGCCGTGGGTCTACTGATCATACAGACAAACACTCCTCCTGTGTACTGTACTGCTCACACACACAAACTCACAGACATGGCGTATGATATATGTACAAAGTTTGTTCTTGTTTGTATTTGTGTCCACTTTTGCTTTAGAAGAAGAAATAAAAGTAAAGTGGTGTTGACATCTGTTTTTGAAGTGTTTGTTCATACACACAACAATACTGTAAACTAAATCTGCATTCAGTTTCACGCTTTGAGTATTAAACAGTCAAGATAAGAGATGAGATACAAATCCATATATTTCATTCAAGTTTTATTATATACAGTACACATAAATATAACAGAACAATGACATTTTGTATTAGAATAGCTATAAAATGATATTACTGAAATTATAATGTAAAGAATTACATTTGTTTTTAAAAGGAATACATTTTGAGCCATATTTTGACCAATGAAATGAGTTGTTTTAGCTTTGTTTCAGCAAATATTTGACTTGTTTTATACATTCTAAAATACTGTACCTCTAATTACACTAAAACATCCTATTTGAATAAAACATGAACAATCCCAACTGCTGAGTTATTTTTAGTAAATTTTTTATCTTAACTCGAACCCAACTGTTCAATTTGTCCATATTTTACTCAAGCCCAATATAAAATTTAAAGGTGCCACATACTGTTTTGATTCAATAAGTTAAATTGTTTTCTGATATCTGCATAGTAGGTATGTGGCTTAGGTAACTACAAACATTCTCCAGAAATGGTTTTATATGCTCATTTATGAACACAGGAATTACCCCTAGCATGACAAGCTCACTTTTGACCATATTTGGAATGGTTGCGAATATTAATAAGCTCTGCACTGACGCTCCACCTTGTGTCAATGCCCGCTCACGTACACACTGTGATGTACTCTGAAATACAGTACACACATGCAAAATAATCACACTTCATTTTTCACAAATATTTTAACAAACTGACTAGCTGAAAAAGTGAGTAAGATGTCTTTATGAAACCATAGTAACCTAGTTTGCTCCAGAGTTATTGGCTAATTATAATACAACTTGACAAAAAAGACAGAGATTAACAACAATAAAAGTTGTATTTTAAAGTTTTAATGTACATAAAAACAAGCAGAAATGAATATTAACTCCTACTTAAATAGATGACTTTTGTAAAGTTTTGGCATCCTTTCACTCAGGAGAGCACCCACAAAAGCTGAGTGATATGAACATGTGTATTAAACACTTATACACAATAGTTTACATGTGTTCACTGCCTCATCACAAACATACACTGCAAATTTCACAATATACACATTCAAATGAACAAGAGATACATTAAAACAGACCTCAGACTAGCGCTGAATAAATTTATAATCTGTATATCCTGCATTTTGTGTTCTGACAAGCTGGGAACACTGTGGTTGCTGCCTGCTTCAGAAAATGGCTCAATTTTAGTCTCTCTGACTCTCCTTTTACATGTACATAGTACCAGATACATAGCATGTTTAATACAAGCTTTAAGCTTATAATTAAGAAGAACAAAAAACATAAATGTTGTAATATCACTACGAAACATTGTGGCCAATCAAATGCAGCCTTTGCTGTGCATATCAATGATCCTGTGTGAAGTGTTTAGAAGATTTTATGCTTACAAGATTTACATGAGAACACTAAAACAATGGTGCTTGAGGCTCACAGCATGTCATTTCCAAGTCTTATTCAGCCATGCCGAGGTATATCCAGATTTAAAAAAAAAATTAAATGGCACCTTTAAAGTAATATCATAATAAAGTGTTTTATTAAAGACGATTTTTTAGATTTTTTCAAATTATTGCCAGCAGAGGCAGAAGAAGAAGACATACTGTGACAGACACTGATGGACTGCTGTTGTGTTTTGTCGTGGCTGGTGACAGAACTGTCGTTTGTGTTGTGGAAACTGTTGAATTTGGTGGAAAGACTGTTGAGTTTGGTGGAAAGACTGTTGAGTTTGGTGGAAAGACTGTTGAATTCGGTGGAAGGACTGTTGAATTTGGTGGAAGGACTGTTGAATTTGGTGGAAGGACTGTTGAATTTGGTGGAAGGACTGTTGAATTCGGTGGAAGGACTGTTGAATTTGGTGGAAGGCCTGTTGCATTTGGAAAATCTGAGGCCAGGTATGTAATACGAAGACTTTCAACTCCAACCCAAAAGAGAGAGAAATCCTGGACAAAAGTTGCCCTGCAAAAGCATTAAGTTCATAAGTTCACAGCTAAAATCTTGACAGTCTCAATACAGTTCCATTGCACCACACTACAGTAAATTACTAAAAATTAATGCACACCCAAGGTGTAACAAATCGACACATATTACACTCACAGACTTCATTACATGTACTGCCCATTAACACAATATATAACCAGCTGTGGACGGTAAGTTTACATATGAAAAATAGCATTTGGTCTAAGTAGGATACTTTTTTAGTTGACAGAAACATTGATGACATGTTTTAATAAAAAGCATTAAACTGAGTGACTAACAAAATAACAACTGCTATTACAACAAAAAATGTAAATGTAACTCAAAGGGAACGTTAGCATAACAGTCTGAACAAACGTGAAATATAATTTACCTGAACAGAATATCAGTGTTGTTACTGTTAGGAGCTGTCCACTGAGTCACAACTGTTGATTTTAATATACTTGAGTTATGACTGACTGCTGAGCCCTGAAATTAGAGGAAAAAAAAATAAATAGTGTATCCTCTTCTTAGTGTTGTTTCTTTTCTGTGTGTGTGTGTTTTGTTTGTGTTGGGTCATAATGTTTTGGTGTTTAACAGTGTATTTTGTTAAAAATAAATAGTTAATTTTGAACATGAAGTTAAATGGATAGTTCACCCAACAATGAAAGTTTTGTCACGGTTTACTCACCCCTTACTTGTTTTAAAGCAGTTTATTCCAAAGCAGATGTAGTGAAGAATGTTTGAATCCTATAACCATTGAGTTTCATAGTAGGAAAACAAATACTATATGCACCAATAGTTAGAGGTTTCCAACATTCTTTGGTATATTTTACTTTTTTGGTCAACAGAACCACACAAACAAGTAAAGAGTGAGTAAACAATGACAGAATTTTCATTCAGAATTGTATTGCTTTAAGTTCCATGCCAAAATTTGAAAAAGGTGCTGTTACATAGAACTTGTGTGTTTGCAACAACAATAGACAACAACAACTAAATCTTTACCCACAGAAAATGGTATATTTGGATGCTGTCACTTTAAGACCTGATTTATGGATCCAATATACAGACATGTTTACAGAACACGATAACAATGATGGCTACAAGCGGAAAAGGTTTTTATTTACTTGTAGAAAGTTCAAATGAAACTCCAAAAAAAAAAACAATCACAAAAAAATGCTGTATTATTAGTGCTGGACTAATAGTTGGCGATATCATTTTATTAAACAACAGCTAAAACATAATATCTCAACACAGGCTCATTGGAAATACATGCTTCAGCCTACATTTTTATGAAACAGCAAAAACGTACCTAAACATTGGTTTGACATTTGCCGTTTCTGAACCCAACAACTGTTGTTCCTTTTCGCACTAATGATATTTACAGGGCCATTTTATTAGGATTGGTATCATTTCAATTTGATCAATTCCATTTATTGATTTTGATTCTTATTGATTCCCAGTTTCAATTCTAATGTAGTAAAAAAATAAAACTGAAACATTTACGCCCTGTTCGCACTGGTATTAGGATACGTTTTCGTCTATATGATCACATGTTGACAAAGGAATCACATTACTGATCACAGCTGACATTTGAATGCATTTCTTTCTACTCTCAGGTCTGTGAGCAGAGAATAGCTTTCAGGTATTTTAATATAATACTGAAAAAGCTGATGCAATTTTTAGAATTTACAAGAAAAAAATATATATTAAAAAAATCGATTAAATATGCTTTATGAAGGCTATGCATTAACTAATTTAATTACAGATAATTGGTTTGTTTTTTTCCTTCTGATCTTTAGGCCTACACAAACTTTATTTTGTTTTACAGTTTGAACATGTGTATGTGCTTTTATGTTTATAAACTGTTTAACAAATATTTTATCACATCAAAACTACCTGAATTAGGTGTATTTGATTAAAAACATTATGCAAAACATCAGGAACTGTTCATCCAACTCATGGAACACAACACAGCAAAAATTCCAGTGTTTAACCCCTTCAGACCCTGCGTCCATTACAATGGACATCTTTGGAACATAATTCAGGTCTGAAGGGGTTAACATACAGTGTGATTATTTTGGTGTTGTTCAGTGTTAAATCCGGAGTACATTTTAATCCACGAGTGTGAAAGGGCGTATATTTAAGAGGTTTTTTTCAGTGTTAAACTTTTAACCCAAAATGCAATGTATTTCCCAGTATAGGAAGTCCAGTTTTTTTTTTACTCAACCGGTTCTTTCGGACAAACAGTGATCAAACCAGTGTGTTTTACTTGAACATGAAACATTTGTTGCATTTGAAAAAAAACAACAAGTAGAATGTATTGAAATAATTTCTAAAAATATAAATGAAGATTTAATAAATTAAAACTATTTTCAACATATTTGATCTGTCACACACACACCAATTGATAATATAGGAAAAATATATATTAACACTTTCAAGTGTAACACACACTCCAGTCCGATGTTAGAATAAACTCCAACTGTGTTAAAATGAACTCTGTGAGTAATGTTCAAATTTCACACTTTAGAAAGTGATATTTTTACTCCAAAATGGAGGGAGTTATATGTACACCCAAGGAGTGTTAAGTTAAACTCAAATTGAGTTAAATGTACACAGATTTATCTGCTGTGTACCATTCAGTATTCAAAACTAAATTCACATCTGTGAATGTTCCTTTGAATTGAATAAAATTATTAAACTGATAAAAACTATAAACTTTCCCGGTCATGGATTGCAGCTGGAACATCTGCTGTATAAAACATGTGCTGGATAAGTTGGCGGTTCATTGGATTAATGGCGGATCCAGGATTAATAAAGGGACTAAGCCGAAAAGAAAATGAAAGATGCAATTTCGCTCTCAATATGCTGATGTCATACTCTGTAAATAAACAAACAAAAATTCGACTACTGTAGTAATATCATGGATGTCAATGACAACTGTTTTGCAACATTTTCCAAAATATATTCTTTTGTTTTAAACACATAAAGGTTTAAAGGTACCTGATGGTAAGTATATTATGCAAATTTAGATTTTTGGTGAACAATCCATTTAACGTTAAGCAATGCTGCACATTAACAATTGCAGAACTGATTGACTCGAAGGTTCCTGTAAATTCGGAACCGTCTCCAAATTGGAAGTGCTCTTCGATACCCAACAACTTCAGTCAAATTTGAATGCGAATGGGAAATGAACAGCTGAATATTGGAAAGAAGTCTTGTTTGAAGAGTTTTGAACGTAGGATTTTGTAGCCATGCACATTACAACAGCGAGTACAATGAAAACTGTAATAAATATCTTACCTCCGTTCCACAGTTGAGTAATTGAGAACTGTCTCCAGTGATTGTAAAAGTTCCTACTGGTCCCATATCATTTATGGCCTGAAGAAGAAAGCCCTTAAATCCAGTGCCATTTCCTTGTAGCATCACTAATAATAAATAAATAAATAAATAAATAAATAAACGGAGGACAGCTGATTAAATACCAGTGTAAAAAGTATAGCAATAACAGTTATTTCTATAGAAAGGTTTCAAAATCATGTATTTCCACATTCCATTTTGTCACAGTAAATACACTTTACAATAAGGTTCCATTAGTTAAAGTATTTACTGTACTAACATGAACTAAGAATGAACAATACTTACAAAATGTAATAATCATAGTCCAAGATTTACTAATACATTATGAAAATGCATGGAAAGGCATGGTGTTTATATATGAAGAGTTTGATTGCAAAACGCGATAAACGCCATTTTTTGACATTTGCATTTTATGATTGGAAATCACTGTTCAGATGTACCTTTAATCTATGTGTGAATTGCTGCCATTAACACAATTTAAGAATGAACACTTTAGGCCTACTACAAAATGTATTTTTTCACAAAACGCGATATCCGCCAGACCAGTTCACAGCAAAAAAATCAGTGTACATTTAACTCAATTTGATTTTAACTTAACACTCCTTGGGTGTACATATGACTCCCTCCATTTTGGAGTAAAAATATCACTTTCTAAAGTGTGAAATTTGAACATTACTCACAGAGTTCATTTTAACATAGTTGGAGTTTATTCTTACATCGGACTGGAGTGTGTGTTACACTTGAAAGTGTTAATATATTACCTTTTTTCCTATATTATCAATTGGTGTGTGTGTGTGTGTGTGTGTGTGTGTGTGTGTGTGTGTGTGTGTGACAGATCAAATATGTTGAAAATAGTTTTAATTTATTAAATATTCATTTATCTTTTTAGAAATTATTTCAATACATTCTACTCATTGTTTTTTTTTTAAAATGCAACAAGACATGTTTCATGTTCAAGTAAAACACACTGGTTTGATCACTGTTTGTCCGAAAGAACCGGTTGAGTAAAAAAAAAACTGGACTTCCTATAGTGGGAAATACACTGCATTTTGGGTTAAAAGTTTAACACTGAAAAAAACCTCTTAAATATACGCTCTTTGATACACTCGTGGATAAAAATGTACTCCGGATTTAACACTGAACAACACCAAAATAATCACACTGTATATTAAACACTGGAATTTTTGCTGTGTTTCTTTGCAAAATGCGATATAACAGTTATAGAACTGTTATATATAGAACAGCTAGGCTATATGCGTGAGCGCAGCATCCCCTGGGAGGAGAGTCACCGTCGGCGAAGTGCTTCGAGTTTGCTCATTGATTTAACGATAATATCAAAACAAAAAGCATATGTTCTTAAAAAGAGGATTCACTAGGCTAACTAAAAACGTTCGCCATTTAATTGTTCATACTGTAGGCGAGCTGTCACTCACAGGCTGTCTGTCTGTCAGTCAGAGAATCAAAGCTTCAGAGTCGAGCTAACCTCATGGATTTTGATGAAGGATTGGAGCCAGTCATTCCAGCTGCATAATAATAATAATATTAATATTAATAATAAAAATAATAATAATAATAATAATAATAATAATAATAATAATAATAATAA
>CAIGQQ010035826.1:12209897-12230180 GCA_903798035.1 Danio albolineatus
ATATATATATATATATATATAAAACGAATATTAACATTGAAAAAATATTTTCTTAGAACAGGGGTGCCCTGTTCTTTTTTGTATGAAGGGCCAAAAACCAAATATTATTGAAAGCCATGGGCAGATGATTAACATACCAAACTACGTTATTTTGCATTAAAAATGCAATGGGTAATTTCCTAATCCACAATATTTATAAAAAAAATAAAAAAATAAACACATAATCACATGAATAAATGTGTAATTCAATGCTGAATAGACTGGTCAAGCAGAATCTGCCTTTGCCTTGATTCACTCTCCACAGTCTTTGCATTGTCCAAAAATTGGGTGACAATATGTACATTTTAAACCTAAGCTGATTCATTAAAACCTTTTAAATCTAAACTTTTAATTTCGGTAAGCAATTTTTTTTTTGTAGCTTAACAATAAAACTAATAAATAAAAGGTCCCTCTCTTCTCAGACTGGATGGTGGGCCAAATCAAAGGTTACCATAGGCCAACTTTGGCCAGCGGGCCCTAGTTTGAGCATCTCTGTCTTAGAGGTTTTGTCTAAAATTCTTAAATCAAGAAGCATTTTCTAAACAAGCAAAAATATGGCAATGGTATAAGCAAAATAATCTTGTTTTTCATATTATTTTTCTTACCCTATCGGCAGATTGTTTAGCTCGTTTTAAGAAAAATCTCACAAATGATTTACTTATTTTTTTCCCGAAAACAAGACAATACTTTTTAGATGTTTAGACTAGAAACAAGACAAAACACAAGGTAAAATGTTCTTTTTTAAAAAAAAAAAAACATGTAAATAAGAAACCAATACAGTATTTTTACCAAGCAGATTTGATTTTTTTAAATAAATATTTTAGACTCATTTATAATGTTTAAATTTTCCCTGTAGAAATTTAGATTTTTAGGATGGGAGTCCTAGGAGGGTGATTATATTTCAGGGTCTGTGGCATCTAAATTCTTGACAACCCCTGCTGTTAACACTGATCACTGACCTGGATTTAGATTTGAAGTACAACCCCACATTTACTACAACAGGGCCAACAGCTGCATCTAAACAAAAGTCTAGCTCTTTACCAGTGAGTATTCAAACCCACCAACATTGTGTTCTCATAGTCAAGTGTTTGAAACTTGTGTTTTTTTCTGATAGAATTCCTGCCACAAAACATACATTTGACACAGCTCATTGTGATTATTCTTGCAGTCATTTTTATTCTGATCGTTATAACTTTACAGACAACACTAATTTTAAATAATTTTAATATGTATAGATTTTAGCCATGCATTAATTGTTGAATTACTGTTATGCAGTTATTGTTGAAAGGAATTACTGTAAATACTTTCGATGAATGTATCAAAATAGGAATAAAGATCTAAGGTAAAGTAAAAAGGTATAGGTTAAAAAATACAGATACTCCGTGTTTAAACATTTGTTTTATTTCACATATATTACTTTTTCAATTCTCCTAAGTATTCAGTCATTTCTAACATGCAAACAAAATGGTTTGTGGTTTTCTATCCTTACAGCAGTGCGGAAGATGTTTGTGTGCAAAGTAGGACAAACGCTACACATTAAGGTACCATAAGGGGTTAACTATGGATTATACTAGACACATTCTGAATAATCCAACAACGTGACAATGTACCTCAGCTCAGCTACGTGGAGGACAAACTCACAGTTTCTAGTGGTCTAGCAGAAGCTGGTGATGAGGACGTCTCTTATCAATGCTGGAAAGTGTTGTACTTTACGCTGTATCAGTGCTAATGTTTCCTCAGGCCTGTTTAAGTAAAGAACACACAAACAACTGCACGGGAACACTTGTGGAAGACGAGGGGTTGAGATTTTTGTGTTCACAGATCATGAAGCACCTCGAGCACGGCGGCGAGAGACCAGGCCTGAGTTTCACAGCTGAAGGAGCAGTACTGACCGTTCTCATTAGTGAGCTCCGGAAGACCCTTCCAGGATGATCTGGGGAACAAAACACACACACACACACACGTCAGATCCAGAGCACATGTTTCTGATGCTCCCATCATGGGATTTGATCTCAGAGATCCTGGCTCGTATGGTCTGTCATAACATTTGGCTTGTTTCCACTAGTGTATTTGTGCAGCTGAAAATGTCAGCGCTCGTCCAAAGACGCTCAGCTGTGAACACTTCAAATCTCAGAGCATTTTAAGAGTTCACCCTTAGCTGATTATTAATTATAAAGCATGTTTGGCATGCTGTCTCAGGAGAGAGCCCTGAGCTCATGAGATCCTCGAGCCCGGGGCTCCCTCCCGTTGTAGGGCAAGGGGGGAGTTTGAGCTCAGGTAGGTCTCGAGAACTCCCCTGCTTGTTGTGGAGAATAGGAATTACTGTGGATAGATATACTGCTGATTAAATGGTCTTCTATGGTGTCGATTTGTTTTGGTCAATTTACTTATGTTACATGGGGTGGCGTAGTGATTAGCACGTTCGCCTCACAGCAAGAAGGTCACTGGTTCGAGCCCCGACTGGGCCAATTGGCATTTCTGTGTGGAGTTTGCAAAATGGTTTCAAAATGAAGATGGCTAAGGTAAGATTCTCTGGTTATTTATAGTGAGTTAGGCCTTTATCTGATTGGTGGATCATACATTAGCTAATGTGGGACTGGCTGCACTCAATCATAAGCACAAGCTCCTCTCGAAATTAATTTATAAATAAACTTCATTTAAAAAAATGCAGAGAGCTCAGCTTTTGCATAAAATGCACACTCAGGACCTCCCTCAAACACTATAGAATACACAAGACATGTCACTTGTTTAGTTTTGAATGGGGAAAAGTGTAACGGTCAATTTGGCCAATGAAGCCCTGCCTTAGTACAGGGGACAATCAACGATCGCTACAGGCTAATGAATCTCTGGGGGAGGGGCTTGAACCAGACGTAAATTTCTGCAGATTTTGTGTGATTTGAAATGAGACCAAAGAGACAGTAGTTGTTTAATTGTTGATTCATTCATTCATATTCCTCTGGCTTAGTCCCTTATTTATCAGGGGTCGCCACAACGGAATGAACCCTCAACTATTCTGTATATGTTTTACGCAGTGGATGCCCTTCAGGCTGCAACCCAGTACAGGGAAATACACTCTTGTATTCACACACATACTCATACACTACGGCCAATTTAGGCAAGGCAAGGCAAGTTTATTTATATAGCACATTTCATACACAGTGGCAATTCAAAGTGCTTTACATAAACAGGAATAAAATTTAAGTATAAGAAAATAAAAACAAATAATAAAAAACAGATAAAAACAGATTAAAATGAGTTAAGACAAGTTATAAAAGAATGAAAAGAAAAGAAAGACACAATAGTGCGATCTGTCGGACGTAGCACAGTGCTCATTCAGTAAAGGCACAGCTAAACAGATGTGTTTTCAGTCTTGATTTGAATGTGCCTAATGTTGGAGCACATCTGATCATTTCTGGAAGCTGATTCCAGCAGCGAGGGGCATAATAGCTGAAAGCAGATTCACCCTGCTTTGACTGAAATCTTGGAATTTCTAGTTTATGTGATCCTAATGATCTGAGTGATCTATTAGGTTTGTATTCAGTCAGCATATCTGTAATGTACTGAGGTCCTAGGCCATTTAGTGATTTATAGACAAGTAATAATACTTTAAAATCTATTCTGAATGTAACTGGGAGCCAGTGTAGAGACCTGAGGACAGGTGTGATGTGCTCTGATTTCCTGGTTCTGGTCAGAATCCTGGCCGCAGCGTTCTGGATGAGCTGCAACTGTCTGACTGTCTTTTTGGGAAGGCCAGTGAGGAGCCCATTACAGTAATCCACCCTGCTGCTGATAAAAGCATGAACAAGTTTCTCTAAGTCTTCACTGGAAACAAAACATCTAATTCTTGCAATGTTTTTAAGATGATAGTATGCTGATTTAGTTACTGCTTTGACATGACTGTTGAAACTCAGATCTGACTCCAGAGTCACACCAAGATTCTTGACCTTATTTTTTGTTGTTTGACCCTTAGAGCCGATGTACGCATTCACCTTGAGAACCTCATCTCTGTTCCCAAATGCAATGACTTCAGTTTTCTCTTTGTTTAACTGAAAGAAGTTTTGGCACATCCAAATGTTAATGTCATCAATGCATTGGCAGAGGGTGTCAATGGGGCTGTAGTCATTAGGCAGTAAGGCTATGTAGATCTGAGTGTCATCAGCATAGCTGTGGTAGGAGATTTGGTTCTTTCTCATTATTTGGCTCAGAGGGAGCATATAAAGGTTGAACAGGAGAGGTGCCAGAATTGAGCCTTGTGGGACTCCACATATCATGGGTGTCCACCTCGACCTATGGTCACCTATACTGACATAGTAACCTCTCCCTTCAAGGTACGATCCGAACCATTTGAGGACCGTCCCAGACAGCCCAACCCAGTTTTCCAGCCTATCCAGAAGTATGCTGTGATCGACAGTGTCGAATGCAGCACTGAGATCGAGCAATACCAGCACTGTTAGTTTGCCTGAATCTGTATTTAGGCGGATATCATTGATTATCTCTATAAGGGCGCTCTCTGTACTGTAATGTGCTCTGAAACCAGATTGAAAATTGTCTAAACACCCCTTCAAGCTTAAGAACCTGTTAATCTGGTTAAAAACAACTTTTTCAATAATTTTGCCAATGAAAGGGAGATTTGAGATTGGCCTGTAGTTGCTCAGTAGGGTGTTATCCAGGTTGCTCTTTTTCAAGAGGGGTTTAACTACTGCAGTTTTAAGTGAGTTTGGAAAAATCCCCGAGAAAAGTAAAGCATTCACCACTTTCAGAAGATCCATTTCTAGACAGTTAAACACAGTTTTGAAGAATGATGTGGGTAGCGTGTCAAGATCGCAGGTTGATGTTCTCATAATTTGCACAATCTCTTCTAAGATTTTACCATCAATTTCCATGAAATCAGACATAATGTCTGATTTCTGAAGTTGAGGTTGAGCTTGTCTGACGTCGACACAACTTGGCTGATTGGATGAGCTGATTGCCTTTCTGATATTATTGATCTTATCAGTAAAGAAATGAGCAAACTCATTACATTTGCTTTCAGAGAGTAGTTCACTAGGAATCCTACTGGGGGGGTTTGTGAGTCTATCTACCGTTGCAAAGAGGGTACGGGTGTGATCTATATTGCTGTTTATAAGGCTTGAAAAGAAAGTCTGCCTAGCAGTGTTTAGTTCCACATTAAAAGCATGGAGACTGTCTTTATAGATATTGTAATGGACTACTAGTTTCGTCTTCCTCCACATACGCTCAGCTTTTCTGCATTGTCTTTTCATCATCTTTACCGATGTTGACCTTGTCCAAGGTCCTTTCTGTCTGCCAGTTCTCTTCCTGACTTTAACAGGAGCAATGTCATCTATGACATTCTTAACTTTAGAATTAAACAAATCAAGGAGAGAATGGACAGAGTCTGCAGATATGCTTGGTGTTAGTGATATGGCCTTCATAAACTGCTCACTAGTGTTCTCATTTATGCATCTCTTTCTGACTGGGACAGATCTGTCTTCAATGGCTGGAGTGATCAATACATCAAAGAAAATACAGAAATGATCAGATAGTGCCACATCCTTAACAACAGTGGATGAAATGTGTAAACCCTTAGTTATAAGTAGATCAAGAGTGTGTCCACGATTGTGTGTGGGTCCTTGAACATGCTGAGTCAGATCAAACGTGTTAAAAACAGTCATAAGTTCTTTTGTAGCATTGACTTCTGGATTATCAACGTGAATATTAAAATCCCCAGCAATAGTAAAACAGTCAAATTCAGAGGTTACTATTGATAACAGCTCTGTAAAATCATCAATAAAAGCTGGAGAATATTTTGGAGGTCTGTAGATAATGATCAGTAAAATGCGTGGAGCACCCTTTAGTGCTATACTCAGATATTCAAAGGACAAATAATCACCAAATGACACTTGTTTACACTCATAGACATCTTTAAACAGGGCAGCGATGCCTCCACCTCTCCTATTTAGTTACTCCAATTCACCTGTACCGCATGTCTTTGAACTCTGGAGGAAACCGGAGCACCTGGAGGAAACCCACGCGAACACGAGAGAACATGCAAAATCCTCACAGAAATGCCAACTGGCCCAGCCAGGACTCAAACCAGCGACCTTCTTGCTGTGTGGCAACAGTGCTAACCACTGAGCCATCGTGCTGCCCCTTATTATTGATTCATATTATGAAAATTAATCGTAAGCTTGGCGATTTCTTTGAGGTTTCCTCATTCAAACAGAATGCCAAAACATACTACCCGAGAGACGTTTCAAAGATGGATGCTGAATAAAATGACTTGGCTTAAAGGGACTTTGCCTCATTACACTGCTCCCATTTAATAAAAAAAACAACAGCATGCACTGTAAAAAATACTGGGTTCCACACAATCGATATATACTGGGACAACATAAAGGAATTAAGCTAACTTAATATTTTTCACAAATTCTAGTGGATGTTGTTTCAGCTCAATTTAAATAAATAGCTTGAACAAACAGCAAACAGCTTGAAAATATGGAAAGTAGTGTTTTATTATTATTTTTTTTCTCTTTGATTCTTTCCTTTAATATGAACTTATGTCATTTACAATCATTCACATATGCGACCAAATTTAATTGATTTTATTGAGTGAGCTAGAGGTTTAGAATGAGTTAGGTGCAGATATATTAAAGTATTCGTTCACCCAAACACATGTCATTGCAATCCAGTGTACAGTATTCATCTTTGGTACACAAATTAAGACATTTTAGATGACATCAGAGAGCTCCCTCATCCTCCATAGACAGCAAGGGTTGTGAGATGTTCAAATTCCAGAAAAGGAACCACAAACAGTCAAAACATTCCATGTGATATAATCATACAAAGCTCCAAGAACACTTTTGTTCAAAATAACTGTATAAATAACTGTAAAAAAGTTTTTTTCACCAATATTATATCCTTCTCTTTACAGTACGTGGATCCTTTTCTGGACTTTGAACATTTCACGATCCTTGCTGTCTATGGAGGATGAGGGAGCTCTCGGATCTCATCTAAAATATCTAGTGCATGTGTGTGAATGGGAGAGTGTTGTGGCTGGAAGGGCATTCGCTGCGTGAAACTATGCTGGATAAGTTGCTGGAAGCTGGCGGTTCATTCCGCAGTGGTGACCCCTTCATAAACAAAGGGACTAAGCCAAAGCAAAATGAATGATTGAATAATGTTCTCTTTTTCAGAGGATAAAGTGATGCAGTAACTGTTGCAGAGTTTACCTTTCCATGTGGACATTATGGCGAGAGAGAACATTCTTCACCAAATACACAGTTTTGTCGTAAGTGTCTTTACCCATCTTCTTCGCAAAGTAGATCTTTGCACGGAGAAAGTATCCAATAGGCCACAGCCACTCCTGATAAAGGGAAATACAGTATATAGGAATGTAATACTTGTAAGAAACCCCACTAATAAAGTCATTCGTCTGGATCTTACAGGGCCCTGATGGTAGTTGAAGCCTTTTGCGAGGTTGTAGTTGTCATTGTCCAGTGAATTGTCGTAAACGCCACAGTAAACCATGTCACTAACAATCAAACAAACATGAGTCACTCATTAGGCAGGAAGTATTGTTACAGATCCTTTAAATATGTTGGTAGGAAAACAAGCAGTCTCACTCTGGGTCTAAAGTCTTCATCCCAAGTGGCCCGAGCAGCTTCTCTTCTGCCACGTTCAGTGCTTTCCAGGCATGCTCCACAGTAAACAGCTCTGGAGCCTGGGAAAACAAAACCATTAGAAATACACTATTAGGCTTTTAGTCACTAAATTCATAAGCCAAAAAAGTAGAAACAACAAATATCTGCCTCACTGAAATTAATGAGCAGCATGATGATGCATTTTTACTTCCCATATACAAGCCAATCATCTGAGCAAATCTGGAATCTGTAAATTGTTATGGTGAAATGTTACAATTATAAATTAATATTTGTTATAGATACATGAACACAAATTACTAAAAAAATACAAAAAAATTAATTCATAAAAAAATTATCTAAAATAATGAATACAAAGAAATGAATGATAATAATTCCACTAACAATTATTAATTCATAATTTGAACTTTTTCACTAAAACAATTTCCAATTTATCAAAACTAGGGATCAAATCAAGTAAATATAAATTAGATTAAAATCAATAACAATTGTCTTTATCAAAGTAAGTCAATAAATGTGGGCCACTGAGTGTTAACTCAACCAGAGATCCCCAGCTCACATTTGACATTTTTATACATATTATTCCAATGAGAGCAAGAACAGATGCACATTTACTGAGTAACCCACAAAGAGTGAGGTCAAAAAAAGCAATATTCACTTGAGATGTGAACCAAATTACAGGAAGGCAAAAATGTATTTAAAAAGATGGTAGGGTCATTATTTTAATTTTACACAGACAATCTTTTGTATTTCTGTTGAATTTCAAGCAAGCATTATAGTTTAATGAGGCTACTAAAAATGATTTCCCCCCCTAAAGTCTGCATTAAAGATCTCAATATCTTTTTGCTTCTAGTCTGGTCCTAAACAAACTTTTCCTTTAGTATCTACATTTTAAAGCCCCTGTGTAATTTATTTCCAGATATACAGTTGAAGTCAAAATTATTAGCCCCACTGTTTATTATTTTCCCCAATTTTTGTTTAACGGAGAGAAGATTTTCCAACAAATTTCTAAACATAATAGTTTTTTAATAACTAAATATCTAATAACTGATTTATTTTATCTTTGCCATGATGACAGTAAATAATATTTTCACAAAATATTTTTCAAGACACAGCTTAAAGTGACATGTAAAGGCTTAACTATGTTAATTAGGTTAACTAGGCAGGTTAGGGTAATTAGGCAAGTTATTGTATAATGATGGTTTGTTCTGTAGACTATCGAAAAAAAAAGGTTAAAATAAAAAAAAATAAAAAACTGCTTTTATTCTAGCCGAAATAAAACAAATAAGACTATCTCCAGATCAAAAATTATTGTCAGACATACTGTGAAAATTTCCTTTCTCTGTTAAACATAATTTGGGAAATACTTCAAAGAGAAAAAAACTATTCAAAGGGAACTTATAATTAAAAATTAATAAAACTAATAATTCAAAGGGAACTAATAATTCTGTCGTCAACTGTACTGGGATTTATGTGGTTCCATAAATAAATGGCAAAATTGTACACATTTTCAGTGGTCAGAAACCAAATGTGGGTCAGTTTGCATACAACTTTTTTCTTTTAAATATCAATGTCTGAACAACAAATAATAAGTAAAGCAATTAAAATACATAATTCGATAAATATTTAAAGCTAGTTAAACAGAAAAGAAGATAAAGATAAATCAAAGTAAACATAAAATAAGAATATAATTAAGCACATAAACAATTAACAAACCAAAAATAAATAAACTAACTAACTAACTAACAATTAATTACACAAAACATTAAAACAACACACACACACACACACACACGCACACACACACACACTAAACACTAAACACTCGCTCCATATTGCCAATTGAAAGATGGCTAATGTTTTGGCAAGGTGAAGGATTTGATGATCATTTCATCCTTCATACTTTATCAAGATTAGGTGCAATTTGCAGAATGATTCCTCACCACCACCATGGCGATGGTAAAGTTGGGTCTGAGCTGGTAATCACACCAGGGGCTGGAGGCTCCATAGCTGTCTTTGTAAATGCCACGCTTGTGGACCAGCTCAGGATGCTTCTCGTTGGGGTCATTCGGGTCATGGGACACATAGAACATCTTCTCAAAGTTCTTCTGGATTTTCATTTCCCATTCATCATAGGACACAGAGAGCTGTTTACCTGCAAGAATGACATACACATTTGCACATTTAGAGGTGTCATGAACAGAGAAGTTATAATCACATTGATCTTTGAAGAGGTAATTGAACAACAAACACATCCTGTATGTTTCACAACTCAAAATTTTTATGTGAATCTTACTCTGAAGCTATTAAAACCGACTCTAACATTAGGAGAGAGTGAATGAACTTTATTTTTAATGGAGTTCCTCATTGGGACCAAATTTGGTCCTTTGTTCACTGAATTTTACTGAAGAATCATTTAGAAACAAGGATTCATTTACAACACTGGTTTTTCAGAAAGGCTGACACTAAAAGGTGATGCTGTGCTAACTATACTGTATCAGACAGTAACGCTACATCACAAAGTAATTATGGGTAACTGTTTTGATTTGATGTTCACTTTTGTTTTTGTCTGTTATTACAAATCATGGTATATGTACTCAGTATATAGTCATCATAAACTGTAGGTATGTTCGTAGTGTCCATCTATGAAGGATGTAGGCTGGGATGAAGTTTACATTGGTGGGCACACAACTAGATTTGTTTTTGAACTTTCAATCATTTTAATGCAAACCATGTCTATTCAAACCGTGCGTTCAGATGAAGGAGGTGAGAAAATAGGTGAGAATATAGTATATTACTTTGAAATTATTATTTTATTTACATTTTTTTATATATGATTACATGTGGTCCCAAAGAAAAGCACAAAATAAAATAAAGCTGCAAGCAGAACTAAAAATGCCTCATTGAATGGCCTTAGGATGACAGAGAACAGGTCAATAAGCATTAAATAAGCATTAAATAAATGAAGAATATGTGAAAATCATTGATATCTGCCAGTAGGATGTCACTATTACTGTAACTGAGCATTTTTATGTTGAAGTCTTCAGGCTTGGAATTGTTTTCCAAACACGATTGTTACAGATTAAAGACAATGTTTTTTATGGTGGTGCAAATCATAAGGTGCACTCACCGAAGAGCCACCACTGATAAACTGATGTTGCCCTGATTCAAGTTTTAGGGAGTACATTTAAAAGTACTTCAGCGTTTGTGTGCTTGTCTGAGGTAATTAGTTTGCCGTTATCACTAAAATGTGTATAATACACTACAAAGTACAAAGCTGATGAATTGGTTAATGTCATTCATTCATTCATTCATTTTCTTTTCGGCTTAATCCCTTTATTAATCTGGGGTCGCCACAGCAGAATGAACCGCCTTGGTTAATGTCATATATAAAATACGTTTTTTCAGATTTCTGAAAAGTTGAGATGTTTTTAATTGGCTGCACTGTAGTCGCACCAGGAAAAAGTAAGTGTCACACCCCATGAATGTTGCAACCGATTCGCTCGTTATTTGCACAATCTTGCCATAATTATCTATTTGAATAAACAAATAAATATCAACATCAGAAAATGACAAAAACATAAAAATAAGAAAAGTAAAAAAAGAGGAAATTATAAATAATAGATTGACTGTTGTGTTTCAGCTAGATTTTTTTATAGGTATTGGGACATTACAAGTGTTTGCTAATTTTTGTATATGTATGGGTAACATACCTTTTGGTACACTTTGAAAATCTATAGGTGGCCATTTTGTCACACCAAGTTCTGAAAACAAGGCTGCGTCCAAAACCGCCTACTACTCAGCAGGTACTGCATTTGAATCTAAACGTACTACTCGATCATTAGAAAAGAACGTTCTACTGTATATAGCATGAATGTGAGAAGTATGAAAGGAACTCGGACGTACTACATCCGCCATTTTTCATCATCACGTGATCTATCTGCATCAGTTGCGTCGCTTCACTCCCATTCATGAATTCTCTCATGGGGCACTTCAGATTTTCACCGGAAGTAGGGTACTTCTCGCATACTGATTTTCGATTTCTATGAATTTGGACATACTACTCGGCTCGCATACTGATCTTAGCATACTATATAGTATGGAAGTATGAGATTTCGGGCACAGCCCTATTTCTGAAAAAAATGTGCTAAATCCGAAAATACATTGAAACAATAATAATAGCTGGAACAATTCCAAGAGGAATCAGCTAAAAAGCAGATCAGAGGTCAGGATGGACACTTAGGTCAAATCCCAATTCTACCCGTAAGCCCTTCCCCTTACCCCTACCCCTCGTTTTGCGCGTTTACGTCAAGGGGTAGTGGTGTCCCAATTCTCTTTAGCTTGAAGGCGTAGGGCTAAGGGCAAGGGGTATACACCCCTTCAAACGAAGATTTTTCAGGACCACACTTAAAACAGAGGGGTAAGAAAATTTCCCTGAATGCACTTGCCACAACGGCAGGATAGCTGAACCCGGAAGTAAGGAGATACACAAATTAGTATTTTTTTGTCATTATTACAAATTTTTATGACAAACAAACATATGTTTTAATATATTCATAACCGTGTTTCACTGCATGCTTTAAAAAAAAAAACGGAAAAATAAAAAAAAACGCTCAATTTCGCGATCTATAATCCATAATCATAACTCATGTACATCAGTCCCACAACATTCTGACACACGATGACACTCGAATACCCTGTCAGTAATGTCTAGTGGCTGGGAATGAGCTTTTTACAGTGTCTGCTATAATGTTAATGTTGTTTTCGTGTGTTTACATGGATAAATATGGCCACTGAGTAAATACACAGTATAGTTCCGATCTTATTGCCACATTAGATCGTTATGATAACATAATATTTGCCTTCCGTGATTTCCTGAAGATAAACACCAAAAAAATAACACAACTGGAGAAACTACAGCAGTCGCGATCGTCTGATCTCATTTGAAGCAAGATTTCGCGATGACATATGATGAGGTGTGCAGGTGTTGAAGTGCTGTCCCAATTCTAAGGGGTAAGTTTTGAAGCCCTGCCCCTAAACCCTCGGTTGTAAGGGCCACGGGGAAGGGTTAGGGGTACAAAAATAGAATTGGGATTGGGCCTTAAACCTAAAAGCCTTGTCTACATTTAATGCTGAATAATGTTTCATAATTCTGTCAAATGACCACTCTCAGAGATTTAAAAATCTCGCAAATATAAACAGAACATAATTCCTAGTATTATTTATCCTTTTCTCCACTGAATACAATCCATTTAACTTGTCAGCCATCACTCTCCTTTTTTTTGAAAGGAACAGAATCACTTTACTTTCTACCTTCTTAAACAGTCTGTACACTGCGAATGTGACTGATGATGCCTTAAAATGCTGTCTATATAAGCAGCTCACTAAGCTTTAGAACAGAGCTAATGTTATGAAGACTTGTAATCTGATCCTCTCACCGTCTTTCTGTATTTTCACAGTATTATAAGGAAAGAGCCCTTTTTTATGGAGCTCCACCAGCCAGCGCAAGGTAGATTTGCACAAACCCACAATTTCCACCGCTGATCCATCTCTGCACAGGTATAAAAAAAAATCATAAGGATTCATGGGAACAAACATAGAAAACCAAAACAGAGAGATAATCAAATTGATGGAGTCATATAAATTATTAATAGAACATATTTTTGTTTTAGCGCATACCTGGGTGTAGCCGGTATGCCTTTGTTGCGAGCCTTCTCACTCTCTCCCATTTTGTCCATCCAGGTTCCACAGTTGAACCGATTTCCACCGTACACAAAGCCAGTGTCGGGGTTCACCTTGGCCACTATATTGAAACCTAAGAAAGAACGGACAAAATTTACACCAGTTAACATCCGCTTTGTTTGCCTATGAATTCCCAATAACAACTGGTGCTTTATTCAAATCGTTTAGTCAATTTTTGATCAATTTCTCTGCAAGGAATGTGATTGAGTGGCTGAACGTATGGGATTCTTTTGAGAAAAATAAGCTTTCGCAATGAATGAGTGCCAAAGTAGGCGACAGTAGCTTTCATTTCTGCTCTGCCAGCCCTAAAACAACAGCATAATGTGTACTCGAATCAGGACTGAGAAAAGAACATTTCCAAAATGAATCATTAAAAAGGTTTTACCTTCATCTCTCATGTTTCGGTCGATCTGTGGTCCGGCATTCCTCTCTCTGAACTCTATACCCTGCATGTGGCGCTCCATGGCCTCATGAATAACCTCATACAGTAGCTGATCCTGTGGCATCATCAAAATAAAACAAACATAACGTCTGGATAAAGCGAAGGCAACACTTAAGTACATTCTCAATGTATTATATAGTCTATTATACCTATATTTTAAAATATTTTTTGAAAGAAATCAATACTTTTATTTAACAAGGTAAAATTAAATCAATGAAAAGTGACAGTATACAGCCTGTATATTTTATTAAACGTTTTCTTTTCCAAATACATTTCAATGTGATGTTTAACAGACTAAGGGGGTTTTAAACAGTATTTCCTATTGTATTTTTCTTCTAGAGAAAGTCTAATTTATTTTAGTTTAGCTGGAATAAAACATGTTATATAGATACAAACAAACCTAAAGTTAATATTATTAGCACCCTTAAGATTTTTTTCTCCTTGATTGGCTACAGAACATACCACTGTTGTCCAATGACTCGCCTGATTTTTATACTTTGCCTTGTTAACCTAATAAAATCAAAATGCACTTCAGGCTGAAAATTTGTGCAAAATAACTAGTAAAATATTATGTCCTGTCATTCTGGAAAAGACAAAAGAAACCATGTTAGAAAAATCTTCAAAAAAAAAAAAAAAAAAAATCAACTCTCAATTAAACAGTATGTGGGAAGAATTAGAGTAAACAAGTTTGGGAAAATAAAGATTTCTCATTAATATTATTTGAAGGTGTTTCTGCAGCTAAGTTTTCATTTATAAAACTGAATAAATGTGAACAAAATTAATATAAAGATTTGCTTTTTTTGGCCTAAATATTAGTTATATACTGATATACAGTATACCAATATCTTAATATCAAAGTAAACTGTTCCCCCATATCCACAGAAGAGTTTTCAATACAGCAATATTAAAATCTTAGTCGTTTTACTACATTTAAGAATATTTTTATTGGAAAATGAGATAAAATAACTGGCTAAGAAAATGTGCTCACCACAGTGCCAGCTGTCTGGGGCTTTGAGTCGTCAGTTGGGTACATTCGGGACACAGGGCATTGGAGGATGTCAGTACCGTTTGGCACCATAGTACAGTAGTCCTGAATGCACTGCAGCCACCACCACACTGCATCACGGCAATTAAAGCGGGCCCCTACACCCTCACCAAGCAGGTTAGGGATCAAGCCATGCCTCAATGTGCCAGCAAAGGCCAAGATGATGTTCCTGTAAACCACGACCACGAGGAATAGAAACAACTGAGAAGCAAAATCTCATTTAGACAATTAAATGGAGAGTTAGTGCAAAAAATGATCAAAAATGTATCAAATTCTGTCATCATTAACTTTTTCTCCACTTGTTTCAAACCTGTTTGAGGACACAAAGGATGATTAACTAAAGAATGTTGAGGAAAAAAAAGCCATTGACTTCCATAGTATTTTTTGTTCCTACTATGGATATCAAAGTTTTTTTTTTCTTCTGTATTTCAGAAATTCATAAAAGTTTACAACCACTTCAGTAAAAGTATTGTCGTTTTTGGGTGGAACAATCCCTCTAACAGGCATTACAAATCTTTCTTAAATGATATTAAGCAAAAAATTTAAAGTAATAGATGAAGCATGCTGCAAGTTTCAGTAACAAACCTGTAGTATGCTTGTCTCTGTAATGTCTCTGCATTTCAATTGCTGATTATTAATTAATTGATTATCATTATTAACATTTCTTTCATAACTCAGTTAAGTTAACTCAGTTCTGTTACAAATGACTATGTTGATCCATTTTTTATAGACATTTAACCAACGAAAAACACCAAAAAGAGTCTGTGACAAAGCCTTGCAACTCCATTGGATGTCAAACCTCTTTGGACATCTGTCTGCAAGTTATAATATGCTGAATTTACACCTACACCTGGTAGAAATCTGTTCACCTACAGTACACCGCTGAAAAACGATTAAACTTTAAAATTCATATGTGTAGCTAAAGCCTGACTCAGAATGAAAATGCCTATTTTTATTATTTTTTTTACACCTGTTCAACATCAGTCTTGACTTATTATTATTAAAGAAATAAATGTACTTGAGTACCTGGCCTCAAGGTGACGGCCGGTGACCAGTAGTAGTCCTCGCAAGGCAATGAAGGTATCCCTGCCCCAACAACGGAAAATTCCAGCGGAGAAATGTGGCAGGCCTATGAAATGAATAAATAATTTAAGACCACAAACCAACAACATAGTAATTAAATACCGTTGTTGCTGTCTCGTGTAAGCAGCCGAGAAACTTCATCAGCCAGCATCAGTCAATAACTCATTTGCCCTGGTGACCTGTGCAACTTAATCGTGACATATTTGTAATAGTATTTGGGTCATTATAATATCACCTGCCGCCATAGAGACACAGCACTGCTCCTTTGCCTTAGTAATTTCATTGACCCGGTAAGGCACATCGCTTAGGGCTGGCGAGAGAGCTGGAAGAGCTGGAAAACGTCCAACACCACACATCTGGACTGATCCCAGAGCCAGCAGCTTAACAAAAGATGAGCCATCCTGCACAAAACTAAAACAAGAACACAATAAGGGCAACTTAAAAACAGTCAACTGAAATCTCTTGAATCATAACCTCGAGCTTTTGTTTTTACTAAATTCAATGATGGGAACTCTCAAAACTCGCTAACTGCTAAAACACACCTAGTATTACGGAAATGGGAATACATTTAACTAGAAATGTAGAAGCCCATGGGAAATCTAGACAGTCTAGAGAAATATAGAGTGCTGGGGCAGAGGAAGTGTAATGAACAGTTCTAAACTGAACTTTATTGTGAAAGGTATAAATAACATTGTTAAACAAATAAAAATAGTGATTCACTGAATAAGTTGATGGGTATTTTGAGCTTAAACTTTACAGACACATTCTGTAGACACCAAAGTCTTGCAAAAAAGGGCGAAAAATGAGCCCTTAAATGTTGGAAATTTTTGTTTAAATAGTTTTAGGATGGATGAAAAAGAAAAAAGGCTATATATATGCAATATAGATTCTTATAAAATGTTAATAGAGTTTCAATAAAATGCAAGTAGTTCTTTGATTCCTTTAGTAAATTTACACTATTTTTTGTATTCTTATTAATTATGCTACACTGGATTCTGTTTTTTGGATTTTTTTTTTTAACAAATGCCATATAGTATAATTCATTTCATTCATTCATTTTCTTTTCGGCTTAGTCCCTTTATTAATCCGGGGTCGCCACAGCGGAATGAACCGCCGCCATATAGTATAATACAAGAGAAAACATATACAAACTTTTTGGTAGCACTTTATAATAACTACACGCTATAAATAATCTATTAAGCATTAGCAAATAGTGAATTCATTATTTGTTAAGCATTAACTCTGCATTAATAAACGTTAGTAAGCAGTTTATACCTGCAGCTACAAATGCTCTATTCTTGACTTATCAGTACATTTATAATGTGCTTAATAATTGTGTTTTCATACTTTGTTAGGGGTTTATTATCCATTACTAAATTAAGTATCGCATTATTTACAAACTAGTTATTTAAGAATAGTTGGTGGTTTTTAACGATCATCCATAATGAGTTAGTAAACGATTAACAAACTATTCAAATAATTACTTATATATTGCATTATTGAGGCATATTTTAATAGTTAATTTGTATGTTAATAAATGCTTTATTAACTCAATTTCATCCAGTTTTGTGACCTAATCTAAAGTGAGGACTATTCATGCTTTAAAAATCCCTTATAAATGACTATTAAAGGCTCAGTTTTATTCTAAACAGGAAAAAAGAACATAGACAACTTTATTATTGTCTATTAATTTGAATATACAGTTGAAGTCAGAATTATTACTTTCTCCAGAAGAAAAAAATATTATCAGAAATATTATCAGTTAAACATCATTTGGGAAATATTTTTAAAAAATCATTAAAAAAAATCAAAGGGGGGCTAATAATTCTGACTTCAACTGTACACAAACGAAACTGTATCAAATGAAAAATAAATCTTTGCAACCTTATCTAAAATAAAATTACTGTACAGTTTAAACATCACTTAATAACTTTAAAATGATGTATCATAATATATTGTTAAATTATATAGTTTTTTTATCCAATTTTATGCTGTATTTTGACACTCCTGTTATTCAGCAATGTTTAAACTTTACAGTAATTTTATTATTTAGATAGGATTGCAAAGATGTATTGTTCAGTTGATATTAAGCCTTTAATAGTCATTTATAAGGGATTTATAAAGCATGAATAGTCCTCACTTTAGATTAGGTCACAAAACTGGATGAAGTTGAGTTAATAAAGCATTTATTAACATACATAGTAATCATTAATATATGCCTGAATAATACAATATATAAATGTTGATTTGAATAGTTTATTAATCGTTTACTAACTCATTCTGAATGATCTTAAAAACCACCAACTACTCTTAAATACAAATAGTTTGTAAATAATGCGATACTTAATTTAGTCATGAAAAATTAATCAGTAACAAATTATGAAAGTACAATTATCAAGCACATTATAAATGTACTTATTAGTCAAGAATAGAGCATTTGTAGCTGCAGGTATAAACTGCTTACTAGCCTTTATTAATGCAGAGTTAATGCTTAACAAATAATGAATTCACTATTTGCTAATGCTTAATAGATGATTCATAGCGTGTAGTTATTATAAAGTGTTACCAACTTTTTACCATGGTAGTAGTGTAGGGTGTGCAGTTCTACCTGTGGGTCATGTGATGTAAATACTACGCAAGTGCAGTGGAAGAACAACATTTTTATATTCTGACTGGTTGCGTTAAAGAGGCCTTATTATTATTGAAAAAGGGTCATATTTTGGTTTTGGGGGTCTCCAACAGCAGGCTAATATTCATGCATGGTCAAAAAAACCTTTCATTGTCTTATAATATGCATTTATTTTTACCTTATTATCCCAGCGACTCCTATATAAATCGTTCAGCGATTCATTTGTTCCAAAACCACTCCTTAGCACGATGCTAAACTGCGCTGATTGGACAGATGACCCAGTCTGTTGTGATTGGTCGACATCATTTAGCGCGAGAGAATGACCACCACGGCTTATCAATTTTGAAGTAGTCAGAGTGTGTGCGCGTGAGCACTTGTTGGATAGCAGGCCAGATTCACCGTCAGGCCACCGGGAAATGTCCCGGTGCTCCCTACGGCCAGTCCGCCCCTGCATACATCTTTTCTGATCCTTCCTTTAACAAACGCTCGACGAATTCTCCGTTGTAAGCGTGTAGATTTCAGAAGCACTCCTTATAGGGAACACAACACAAGGCTGAGCTATCATGCTGAGGCATTTCGGCAGGGGGGGTTTCGAAACTCCCGGGGCTGTGCGCGCACAAATGGGCGGGGCTTATGTTTTGTGTTCACGTCATGCCGAAACAGCTAAAGACTCGTAAGCACGGCAATTCGTTTAAGGAACTATGAGTCGACTCTTTTATGGATGAATCAATAGTTTTAAACACTGTGCACTTTCAGATTTAAACCTTAGCTGGACATTTAACTTCACTTAGAGCTGTGTTACACACTGCATGCAAGCTCATTTTCAAAAACCCATAATAGGGGCTCTTTAAGATTAAAAATTCTTAACTCAACCAGTCAGAATATAAAAATGTTGTTCTTTAATTTATTTTTAGCTTTTTCACAATTACTGTATATGTACACATAAAACACTACATACTGTGTACATAATCAACAGCAGCAGTTCATAAACATAAACTTACATCTGCGTCCCGCACAAGTTGTGGTAAAATGGGGATTTCCAAGAGATAAAGCATGTTTTGATTTTGTGAAAATTTCCACAATAGCTTAGTTAATGTTTGCTATGATCTAATAGTAAAAAACAGTGTGATAAATGCATTAACACTTTTATATAAACGTACTAACGTGTGATAAATGTACTAACATTTTTTTGAGATAAATAAAAATAAAATATGAACAAATAAAGTAGGGCTGCACGATTTGGGAAAATTGTCATTTTGCGATTATTGAGGGCAATATTGCGATATGCGATTTTGATTATAAATGGTATTGTAAGTCAACTTAATGGGTTTTTAAGAAAATTGCACACACAGATTAGTAATAATGCTTAAGTGTGTGATTGTGCAACTTGAAATGGTTTCAAAATAAAAAATTTTTACAAAATAAATATCTACATTATTGTAAACTTATTTTCATATTCCATATTTTCCATATTTCATATTTCTTGCAATTATTAAATGAAACATAACAATATTTTATATGTATGGCTTTGTATTATTGTTTATGAGAGAGAAATGCAGCATGCACTATTTAAACATATCATATTTTGTCGGTTATATATACACACACACACACACACACACACACACACACACACACACACACA
>CAIGQQ010035826.1:12230280-12274974 GCA_903798035.1 Danio albolineatus
CACACACACACACACACACACACACACACACACACACACACACACCTTTTGGTTCTGCTTATTTGATTTAATTTAAAACGTGGCTATATGCATTATATGCATCCTACATGAAAACATTCAGCATGTTTCTGGTTTTATAGAGAGCGTTGGGCACATGGAAAGGTTAACAGCAGATATTTCTCGTCACTCACCACCATACATGCATACAATAATTCTTCTAGCTTCAATTTAATTCAATAATTTACTTTGAATGAAAACATTGAACCTATAATGACGGTTGTGAGCAATTTTGTCACTTAGAGGAGACTTGACACCCGATGACATGAATTGCCTGTACCGTACCCAAGTTCGATTGTCCCCCCTTGCCACCTTCTTGGTTGGTTTGTGTTCACACTGTCTTTTTTCCTTCTGAACCCCGGTACGTTTGCATCATCAAGCCGATGTTTTGTGTACATCTGTTGCCAGGCGGCGGGCATGAAAGCAAAGCGTCAAAATGGAAAGACGTCCGCACGGTCGTTTCGCTTTGACTGAACCTTTTGGTTTAGAACATACAGAAAACGACTCTCGTCTTTCTGCCGCAAACTTATTATACATGTTTAGAACATCACGCGATGTACAAGCTGTTTTTGGAGGAGACAAGCAGACATTATCACTGTGTTTGCTCTGGCTCGGTCAAGCTTGTCAGCACATAATACTCAGACACACACACACACACACAGTCCTGATGGCTTCTGGGTCGTGTAGTTCTTTTTTAATTGTGTTACATTGTAATCGTATTAAAAGTAAACTACAAAAATGGCGGTGCATTTTCTTTCTTGAATGTCTTGTTATGTCCACGAATGCATTCGTTTATTTAATATAATCGCATAATTCGATGTAATGTAATCGCATAGGCTGACATCGCGATTGCGATATGATTAATCGTGCAGCACTAAAATAAAGTATGAAGGGGCGCCACGGTGGCGTAGTGAATAGCACGTTCGCCTCACAGCAAGAAAGCCTGCATGTTCTTCCCGTGTTTGTGTGGGTTTCCTCCGGGTGCTCCGGTTTCCCCTACAAGTCCGAAGACATGTGGTACAGGTGAATTGCGTAAGCTAAATTGTCCATAGTGTATGTGTGTAAATGAGAATGCATGGATGTTTCCCAGAGATGGGTTGCGGCTGGAAGGGCATCCGCTGTGTAAAACAAATGCTGGATAAGTTGGCGGATCATTCCGCTGTGTCGGCCCCGGATTAATAAAGGGACTAAGCCGACAAGAAAATGAATGAATGAATGAATGAGTAAAAGTATGAATATATATACACACATACATATATTTTGCCAAATCACAATAATACAGCCAGATAAAATATGTGAATAAGACAAACACCAGAATGTCCTCTGCTGTCTTCTGTAGTAACTGACCTTGACATCTGTCTGAAAGTCGCATCCAGGGCAGTTGTGAAGGCCCCAACCAAGATGGCATCAAAGTAACAGGGGATGAGGTAGCGGGGAATGTGCTTTAGGTAAGCAAACATAGCCTGCAACCACTGACCCACCTAAGCACAAGACAGTTATAAATTTAACTACCGGGGTTTAGAATAGGAGAGATTATTAGAGACACAGAGGATCTGTTTTGAGCGCTTGACTCATTCACCTCAGCCAGTGAGCCCCCGCGAGACACCAGTCTATTGCTCACATAATCTATCATCCAATCCCCTTGTCTTAGGTTGTCACAGAATGGGTGGCCAAGATCGTTTTTGGGTCGAACATCTGCCATCACTGACAACAGACCTGTGTGGGTAAAACGACAACAGTTAAAGCATTCTAATGCCTAAAACCTAAACACTGTAAATGTTCTAAAATCAGGAAAAAACTTGACAGCACTGGCAACAAGAAAACTGTCATCTGTAAAAATCCTTCCACAAGATTAATCAAAGGCAGTTTTCATGCAAATTTTGTCTGTAAAGCTGGTTTTAGTAAATCTCTAGCCGGTGCTTTCAGATGGAGCAGCCTTTACTACACAGAGCCATTGTACAATGATAAGCTATGCAAAAACTGGTTTCAAAATCAAAGACGATTTAATCAGAGTCAGACTATAATGACATTGATAATAACATGTTGTTACTCCTTTATAATTGTAGTAGAGTATTTGAAATAAATCCTTCTGTGATATGATTCTGCAGTGGTGTGATTATGAAGGCTGATTTATACTTCTGCGTCGAGTGATCAGTGTGACCCACGATGCCTTCCTTGCGCGTAGTTGTGCATTTATACTTCTGCATGCTGTTTGTGTCACTTCCGAAACGCAAGCTTCAATCATAAGGTAAACAAAAAACAAAAAGTCTCCAATGGAGCTCTTTCACAGAACTTGACACTTGTAAACACTCACTCCAACGGGTTTGAGCAGCTCTTGGTGTCACCCACACTGGTCACAGCTACCAAGCAGACTAATCACAGAGCTTGCTCTACGTGTCGTTGCGATGTGTAGTTACATTTTTTGAGAGATGTGCATCAGCATCAACATCAGCCACGGTGAGGGACCGTGCGATGGTTGCACCGGAGCATACGCATGCACTTGACGCAGAAGTCTAAACAGGCTTTAGCCATGCTTAACCAATGAAAGCTGTTAAAATGTCTGTTTATAATGAAACGTTATGGGCATTTTCTGGGATTCTTCACGAGTGTTTGAAGTTCTGCAAGAGCGCCCTCTGGCTTATGGAGAAAATTTCCAACTGATCACACAACCGTGCTTCCCTGACAAGATGAGCATGACAATCGCAGCTAGGTAAACAAAACGCAGCCACATACTTACAGTCTAAAGCTCTGCCTAAAATACAAGTTGCATTTGTACCTTGCAGACCACCGTATTTAAGTGGTGTCCAGCCGGGGATGTTGTAGCAGCCGCCTCCATCTTCTTTCTCCTCTGAATCACAGCGAAACAGCAGAAGGTTCATATCCGCAAGAGTCAACTTAGACATGATCCTGGCGGCGAGAAGGAACAAAAAAAGCTTTTTAAAGAGAATTCTAAATACTATGGCCTAGTTTTCCAATCACTACTGGTCTGACGAGACTAGTCTTCCACCTAGTTTTAACATGCGGTCAAATGTGTCTCTACTTATGTCTTTATTTATAGCTTACAAATAAGAAGGAAAGCAAGAGAATTAAAAGAATTTGTATGGCTACATTAATTATGATGCCAATCTGTGTAGTTTGGTACACACTGTGAAGTATGAATAAGTTACTTTGATGTGCTTCGTCACAACATGTTTGGTCAGTAAGCAGGTAGCAAGTTTGTGTGTTTTGTTTTTAATTTGTGTCTAAACTAAAAGCAATTCAAAAGCAATCTGGTATAATTTTTTTTTGTCTGCCCTAAAGGCGGTCAAAAATGGAAAAGCTCACAATGCCTTAGACCAGGGATGTCAAACTCAATTCCTGGAGGGCCACAGCCCTGCACAGTTTAGTTCCAACCCTAATTAAACACACCTGATCAAACTAATTGAGTCCTTTAGGCTTGTTTGAAACCTACCAGTAAGTGTGTTGAAGCAGGGTTGGAAGTAAACTGTGCAGGGCTGCGGCCCTCCAGAAATTGAGTTTGACATCCCTGCCTTAGACCCTCTTAACAACTGTATTTAGAAACTTCCACTACAAAACAGATTGACAAAAACATCCAAATTGTGTTTCCAGGTGTTTCCAGGGCCTTAGACTGGGCACCTAATTAAATCTACATTAATAAGACACAAATAACAAAAACAAGTACCAATAAATAAACTATTAGAAACTTCTAAGCCGAAATGTGAACCCACTGTGTCAGTGGACTCTTCAATATATCAGGTGTATTCGAATCAGGCACACTTCCTTCTTTATACAGCGGATTGAACTGAATGAGATGGTTCCTCAATACACCAACCAGCTCCTGGGATTTGGGGTCCAGACTCACCCTGAGAATGAAAAAGTAAACAATCTTAATTAGGTGCTTATTATTCATTCACTTTTGATCACCATGACAGCATCAATGCCATCTTTGCTATCAATGCTTTTGACATCTCTGAAAAAACCGCAAAAGGTATAGTTTTATACACCCCCAATTACAATTATATGACTAACTTATATATTCCCCAGTTTTCTAACTGGCGAATGACATGATCTAGTGTTATAAGGCTTTGGGCGGCTGGGAGGGACATGCGTTTTCAATGCTATTATGCTAAAGTTACCATTATCACAGATCTCCAACGGTACCTTAAACACTAAATAAAATTCTAAAGCACACTCTGTATTCCGTAAAGTCCTGATCCATTTGAAAAACCACTATCACAGGTCATTTTAAGGACAGTGCAGCTTTTGAAGTCTAACCTGAAGGCAATAACGCTTCCAGGTGTCAGCTTCTCAAACACAATCTCCTGCACGTATTCGCTCCGGCCTCGAGACGTCACTCCTGCCTGACGCACCACCTTACTGTCCGCCAGCTGCGCAGACACAGACACGCACACACAAGGAAATCACTGAGAGCCAAAGATTAGACCGACTCGTGCAGTGTTGACAGTACAGGCAATCAAAAGGCCATGCAAGTCCAGGCGGGAGACTTTTACAACCGGGCATGAAATGGGAGGTTTCTCAAAAACAAGTTGTTGAGTTGACACCAGAGCTCTTTGTGGGCTGCTGGTGTTTAAACTGCGGGGTAGGGGTAGTGCTTTTGCTGTTTTGTGAATGAGTGGCTCTCAGCGAAGGCCATTGTGTCTGTTGGGACGGCTATAATTAGAGCAGACTCAAAGCACTCGGGTTACCTGGATGTGCTCTTTAATCTCCACCGTGTACTCAGGCATGCCATTAATGCTCCTCTCATCTTTTTTGTAGGTGCCCGTCTGCCTCTCCACAGTCCGCGCCTCCAGCACCACCTCCTCTATCTTACCTGTGAGAGAGGATTTGATCAGACATTGCAGGATTTAGGCTTCAGTCACATAATGGGGACAGTATAAAACTAGATACCAGAAGAGAATCTCAAAGAGCATATTTACATGCACACCAATATAACCCATTGTCCAATTTAAGAATAACCCATTGTCCAATTTAATTTGCAAATCAATAACCCAGTAATGCACGTAAACCACAGAGATTAAGACTTCATTAATAAACAGACCTATTAATAAATAAGTTTATGTCCCTGCTGCAATGTGTAAAAAATGTTTGAGCTTATAACTCAAAGTATTTCATTTGTTTTGTTCGATAGATCATTAAAAATGATCATTAAACACCAGAGTGTTTCAACATGAACTTATGGGGTAGTCAGAATCTGCAGACTTTTTTCTCTATTTCTGTGCAGAATTTTGTGGAAAAATGCAGATTTGTTTGGATTTATTTCCTGAGTGGGCGACACGGTGGCGCAGTAGGTAGTGCTGTCGCCTCACAGCAAGAAGGTCGCTGGTTTGAGCCTCGGCTGGGTCTGTCGGAATTTCTGTGGGGAGTTTGCATGTTCTCCCCGTGTTCGTGTGGGTTTTCTCCGGGTGCTCCGGTTTCCCCCCTACAGTCCAAATATATGCGGTACAGGTGAATTGGGGAAGCTAAATTGTCCATAGTGTATGTGTGTGAATGAGGATGTATTGATGTTTCTCAGAGATGGGTTGCGGCTGGAAGGGCATCCGCTGCGTAAAACAAATGCTGGATAAGTTGGCGGTTCATTCCGCTGTGGCGAACCCGGTTAAATAAAGGGACTAAGCCAAAAAGAAAATGAATGAATGAATGAATGAATGATATTTCCTGAGTAGAGGAATTAAATACCTGATATATGAACAAAATAGACATTTGAAACTTTAACTTAAGGTTCACAATGCAAATCTAATTAGACCCACTTGTTCCGTAAAAAAGAGAAATCTCTCATATATAGTAATATATGTACTAAAGGACATAAAATATTACTTTAAACTTTATTGTGCATAATTATCTAAACGTTTGCATATTATTCCAAAACACTATAACTGAATAAATATATATTTAATAAATATGAGCAATTTATGGATGTGGACATTATCAATTATTACATAAATTCACATAAAAAATTATATGTTAACGTTAGAGTGTAACATCTGTTTATATTTCCAGAACAACCAACCACAGAGTTAAGGGACCAAAAAAAATTCAATCTGTAAACATGTTTTGTACTTTAAATGAGGAAAATAAACATGCGTTATGGATGTGACCAAAAAAAACATAGCTGGTGAAAATTCTGTGAATTATACTGCGCAACCCAAAAGAAACAATGCTAATCAAAAGGATAAGAGTCGGCTCTGTATAGAACAAAAATGATTGATTTTATATCATTTAATATTTTTGCATTTATGAGGAAAAAGTATTGTTATGGATGTGACATCTGTCTGTTATGGATGTGACGTCAAATTGCCACTTGTGTGACTTTGGTAAAAAAAATATAATTGTTTGAAAACATTTGACAGATACATTTTTGAGTATTTCTAAAGTTTTTAAAAATACTTGCTTACACAAAAAACTTAGAAACGGTTTCCTTATTTTGGTGAAAACTTTTTGGGAATGGCTCATATATCTGTGTAAGTAAACAGATAGACTCAATAATGGGACAGAGTGAATGATTTTTTTACCATAATGGAGCAAAAGTTTATTAAAAGTGTTTTTAAGGCCTGTGACTGTATGAGCATATCAAGAATATTAAGGCACAAGAAATTGTACTATTTGTAACTTTAATAAAAATAGTTTTACTGAATTATTTATGGGGTGACATGGTGGCGCAGTAGGTAGCGCTGTCGCCTCACAGCAAGAAGGTCTCTGGTTCGAGCCCCCACAGTCCAAAGATGTGCAGCATACTGTAGCTCAATTGGCCGTAGTGTGAAAGTGTGAATGCAGTATATGGGTGTTTCCCAGTGCAGGGTTAGGGCTGAAATGGCATCCGCTGCATAAAAACATATGCTGGATAAATCGGAGGTTCATTCTGCTGTGGTGAACCCTGATTAATAAAGGGACTAAGCCGAAAAGAAAATGAATGAATGAATGAATGAATGAATGAATGAATGACTCTGCAGTGCTATTAGATTATTCAATTATTCAACTGCTGTACCTCAATTCTTACCAAATAGAACTTTGTGAAAGCCATTGTGAAATTGTTTTCAATATATATTGCAGAAATATTGCAATATATATTGCAGAAAAAATATAAAACATATTTACATCCATTATATACATTATTCCAGCCTAGGGGATGTTACTACGCATGTAAATAAAAAAAAAATCATATGAATAGAATGCGATTTATTGTAAAGTCATGTGAGTGGTGCTCTGAGGAGAAGTGAGAATCAGCAACGTCCTCACCGTCTACGTTTACAAGGACATCAGTAATCAAATTATTTGCCTTAATCTGAATAAGACGAAAATATGATTAAGGTGTTTATATGAGTTGCTTTTCGAATGTTCCTTTTATGATCCCGTTTTACATGTCCCGTTTACAAGTTTATCCACATTTCCTCCAGAGTTTCATGTAATTTACGGAGTTTCATTTTTTTTTTTTACTTTAACTGCAGTTTGGCACTTTTACTTTCATTCAGGAACATTTCATGGATGTCCCTTGTGACAAAAGAGATATTGGATGCGAGTATGAACTGCTGGAAGAGTGACGTTTTAATGGAATTTGATACTGCACGCCGTATGGAAATAAAAAAACCTCTGCATTTTGTGATACATGCGTCTGTGGTCCTTCACTGACTCGATAGGTGCAGATTAGGCATGGGACGGTATAAGATTCTGACGGTATGATAACCTTGGATAAAAATATCACGGTTTCACGTTATGATGGTATTGTGTTTACTGCTCTAAAAACTATTCTTTTTAAATGGCTGGCTAAAAAACAAAACATTTCCCCCCCATGAATATTTTATTTTGAGAAACATTTAAAATATCTTAAAGCAGTAAACATGTCAGGCTGAATAATTCAAGTGAATCATTGACTTCTGCTGTCTTCATTTGTTTCAAAAACCCAGATGTCTTTACAATTCACACCTAATGAAAAAAAAAATGTAAATAACAAATCTTCCACATACCTTAGGAACGGTATAGCAGAAAATTGTGGCGGTATGAAAACCTTGACTTTTCCATACCGCGGTATACCTTGAAAACGGTTATCGTCCCATGCCTAGTGCAGATAAGTGTCAAACAGCCGTGTGTGTATAGGCTATCCTGTTGCAAAATATGGCGAGTATTCTAGTAGTTTGTTTAACATGTCTGTACTGCACTTTAATAATGTGACTAAAATCAGCATACTCCACATGTCTTCAATTTCTGTTTAGCTCGGATTAAGGTAATCACAAATGGCTGTACTTAATCAGAGTATGGTCTTTATCGCATTTAAACTGGATTATTGGTATCCATGTAAACATACTCACTGATTCTTGTCACCTATGCTATAAATCACCTTACTGTAAATGATGTGAGTGGCAGCTTTGCTTTATCTGGATGTGGTTAAATTCTAAGTACAGTAAGGACATGTTCCTGTCACCAATCAAAAATCTAGCTGTGTCAATTGGTTTATGCTTGCATTTACGACCTCACTCTGATAAAGGAAAACAGGTTAACTCTACATGATTACATGCGTTGTCAGCTTACGAAGCATATTAATCAGGACAAGAATGTGCATGTAAACACACGTGCATGACACACCTGGAATGCACATTGGTGGAACTTCATCTGTGTAGCGATGGTGCTTGGGGTTCTTGAACGCAGTGCGACACACTGCCACAACTGACTGGTGTGTGCTGGGACAATGACGAGTCACCGCAACAATGTCCTCATCCACCTGGTCCACAAACACCTAAGAAAACATATTGATGACATTTGCCAAACATTATTACAATTGGGAAACATAGAATATACTTTATTGTTTTAACGTTTCAATATAATTTTTTTATTTGAATTTTTTTGTTTTTTTTCTAGTTTAGAATCATAAACATCGTATTGTATATTATGTGCTTTTATATATAGTATAAAGCAGAGATGGCCAAACTAGGGCCCATGGGCCAAAGTTGGCCCACTGTAAGCTTTGATTTGGCCTGCCATCCCATTTGTAAAGAGAGGACAACTTTTGACAAAGGTCGGGGTAAATGCCTGTAATACACATTGTCATTTAAATTAATATAAAATTTGCTAGTTTTATTTTTAATCAACAAAAATCAAACCTGAATTTAATGTTTCAATTAAGAGTTATAAATTAATCCTTTTTTGTAACAAACATACTGTTGCTCAATAGACCCGTTCCACATTTCCGGGTTTTTCAGTGGCGGAAGTCTTAGAGCGCAGTGAATAGGAGAGTACAACAAATATTTTTTTTATAATCTTATTTGCTCAAATAATAAAAGAAAAACTCCAAGATGATGTTATAAAGACTTTCAGAAAAAGGAAAAAAAAAAAAAAAAAAAAAAGTGTGAGACTAATAACGACAGCCAGAGGAGAGAATAACGTCTAATTTACTGTCCTGTCCCATAGACGCTGCATTAGAAACACCTCACACGAGCGGTAATTTGTTTTTTGTAATTAGAAGCAAAGATGATGTAATACATACATGTTCATATGTTTTTTTTTTTTAAATGTAAATATTAAAAACTTTAAAAGATTATGATGACCGTTACATGCATCATAATAGGCTTGTGAAAAGGGTCCATGGATAGACCACAATTCAGAAGTCCTGCAAAACAAGCCAAAGGCAGGAAGGCAGGTTCAACTTGACTAGTGTATTTGGCTATAAACTCCATTGCCCTACAAATGGAATTCTTATGTTTTCATAATAATAGGTTCATAATAAAGTTTTAAATATATATAATGGATTAGTTAATATGATTAAAATAATGTTTTCTATTTATTTTTAAACAAATGAGGAAATTATACATTGCAACTTTGTTAAACAGCTTGAAATATTTATCTTCGGCCCAAGTACCACAATCATTGTTGGTTTTTGGCCCTTAATAAGAAAACGTTTGGGCTCCCCTAAAGTATGGCTAACACTTTAGTTCACTTTACACCAAATCCCTATTAAGATATTGGCTGTTTATTTGTAATTATAAATTACATTTTATACATGATCTTATTCTACATCCCTAATCCTGCATGATACCTAAACCTTAATAAGTACTAATCAGCAGCAAATTGGGAGTTAACAGAATTGTACATTAAAATAAAGTGTGATGAAATTATTTGTTATATTAAGTATTTAATAAAATTATAAATATTTAAAATAAGTATGTTTATATTGAGTATGTTGGAAAAAAAAACTTGAATTTACGAACTTTGAACAAGTATTGGCAAACTACCTTGTTCCTTATGCCACAATGCCACCTGCAGGTGTGATCCTTCCTCTTTATTAATAGACCTATGGGCCAGACTACCCCACTAAATGTAGATATAACCACACAAAAAAACTGGCAGTTCTTATTTTGGTTATCATGAAAAAAAGCGTGCCTCCTTTTTTCCCAAACCTACAATGGACTACAATTCAACACTCTACAGTGTTAAAGGTCTCATTTGGAACAAAATGTGTCCAATCTCAAATGCCATTTACCTGGCTGAAGCCTTTAGCTGCCAGCTCTTGGTGCAGTCGATTGAGAGCCAGCTTTCCAGCGATGATTCCTGTCTGCAGGTTGACCTCATTAGGAGATGAGGGCTTAGCCTGAGGACTCCACTTGGTATAGAAACGCTCCTCCGTTACCACTGAGATCTAAGGGTAGAGTTGAGAAACAGAGCCTTTTAACATACACTCAGACAAACAAACTCAATCACAACTAGATTTTTGCATTTTATGCTGAGCACAAACATTTATTTTCCTGCTTTCCATCAGTTTATTGTTAAGTACTGTTGATGTATTATTAAGTGCACGTGTGATGATAAGTAACAGGAACATATCCTTACTGCAGAAGTAAGTGCATCCAGACAGAGCAAATGTTTTGCAGTAAACATTCAGATGCTTTCTTGACCTAAAGAATTTGAAGAATGTGTTCTGATCTCGTACAGCAGAAAATCTTGTGCTGAAGCCAACATGCTGTATCCTGAGAGGATCATTTTTGAGCATTGTGGGTAGCACGTTCGCCTCACAGCAAGAAGGTTGCTGGTTCGAGCCTTGGCTGGGTCAGTTGGCATTTCTGTGTGGAGTTTGCATGTTCTCCTTGTGGTTGCGTGGGTTTCCTTCGAGTGCATGTCCAAGGACATGTGGTACAGGGGAATTGGGTAGGCCAAATTGTCCGTAGTGTACACTCAAAGAAAATAACTCGTTGGATGAACTCAATTTAATTAAGGGCAGGATTTCCATCCAATAAAATAGTTTAACACCAAGTAAATATATATATATTTAATCAATTAAATGCAATTGAGTTGGTCCAACTTGATTTGATCAAATAAAGTATAAATACGTTTGTATTTTTACTTAACTTAAACACAAAGGTCTAATAATGTCATGTATCCGAGTTATCCAAAGAGCCATTTTTAGGCATATTTCATATTTTTAAGCATAAGTTACATCTACAGTTGATTGACACTGATCTCAAAATTCATTTTAGTACAGTTTTTGCTCACTGAGCAAAGCAACAAACAGCATTGTTGCTAATGCCTACACCCAAAGCACGGGTGCTTCTGCAAGATGGTAATCTCAAAACATTTTATGAAAATCTTCTAAATCTTCAAACTAAAGTGAAGATTAAACACTTAACAAGTCTTTCTATTAACTCTAAACCCCAAAGAATACTTTTATTGTCAATATTTTAATTCTCTTAATTCAATCCCACAAAGAGCATGCTGGGAACTATAAACCCCCTAACCAGGTAGTTGGACTAACACAATTCTGTGATGTTGTTACAACACAAAACCCTTAAGTTAACTTAATGGTTTACAAATTTAAATGGACTGAGCACAAAACAAATAGCCAAAGAAATTACAAGAATTGTGCAGTTTCAGCTCACTTCAAACAGGTAGTTTGAGCAAGCAGAAGTAATCATTTTTTTACATGTATGATTGTGAATGAGTATGTATGGATGTTTCCCAGAGTTGGGTTGCAGCTGGAAGGGCATCTGCTGCGTAAAGCATTTGCTGGATAAGTTGGCGGTTCATTCCGCTGTGGCGACCCCAGATTAATAAAGGGACTAATAATGAATGAATGAATAAGTGAATATGGATGTGCAAACAAATGCGTTCTTATCACAATATTGAGAAACAAACTAGGGATGCACCCAAATAGATTGGTTTAGCAAAAGTTAATCAAATCTTCATCATTCATTCATTTACTTTTGGCTTAGTTCCTTTATTATTCTGGGGTCGCCACAGCAGAATGAACCGCCAACTTATCCAGCTTATGTTTAACACTGCAGATGCCCTTCCAGCTGCAACCCATCACTGGAAAACATCCATACACACATACACTACGGCCAATTTAGCTTACCCAATTCACCTATACCAAATGTCTTTGGACTTGTGGGGGAAACCGGAGCACCCGGAGGAAACCCACGGGAACACGGGAGAGCATACAAACTCCACACAGAAATGCCAACTGACCCAGCCGAGGCTCGAACCAGTGACCTTCTTGCTGTGAGGTGATTGTGTTACCCACTGCACCTTCATTAAATCTTAATATTGGAAAAACAAAAGAGCTGTATCTGGGGTGTCAAACAAGAGTAGCAGATACTAGATTTTATAAACCAGTCACTATAGATGGAAAAATAGTTGAGCAGGTCTCAATTTTTTAAGTATTTAGGTATTTAGGTACAATTATTGACAATAAACTGAATTTTGATCGTAATGTGGAGGCTGTTTATAAGAAGGCAAGTCAGCGGCTCAGTCGTCTCCGCAAGTTGAGAAATTTTAATGTTAGTACACAGACTTTAAACATGGCATATAGACTATTAATAAAGAGTGTTCTTAAACATACTATTGTTTCATGGTTTGGTAACACAGCACTTAAACAGAAGTAGAAATTATAGAAAATTATCAATCAGGCAAATAAATTAACTGTTTACGGTGCAGATTTTATTTGACTCCTTTATGGAAAAAACAGCAATTGCAATTTTTAAAGATAACAAACATCCCCTTCACTCAGTTTTTGAAATGTTACCATCAGGATGCAGGTTTAAAATTCCTAGAGCCTAGATAAATGCTTATAAAAGTAATTTATCCCAATTGCAGTTGTTGCATTAAATTGACCCACTGTTTAATGTGAATAGTACGGTTGTTAAGAATGATCTGCGGTAATATGTGTGGGGCTAATATGCTTTTAAGTTTTAAATTCATGTGGTTGTCTTGATGAGTGTTGTAACTATGTGAATGTTGTATTGTATGTATGTTACCAGTGCTAAAGACTAATTTCCTTTCTGTGCCAAGTAGAACAGAAGTTTTAACTAAACTAAACAAAATTAAGTTTTGGGCCAAAACCACACTTTAAAATAATGGTAAAAATAGGTATTTAAATGGTTTAAATTGGTACCACTTAAAAATAATGGTCCATTAGTTATTACTTTTATTAGTTATTATTTACTAACATTAACATAAAATAATTACAAATACATTTATTAAAGTATTTTATCATCTTTGTTAATATTATTTAATCTTAGTTAAGTTAAATACCATTAATTCATGGTTACTCACGGCACATTAATTAATGTTAACAAGCACAACGTTGCATTTTAATAATGCATTAGTAAATGTTTAATAAATATGATTAAAAAACGAGATTAATAATACTTAGCTTATGTTAGAAAGTACATTAAATAACATTATCTAACTAACCGTTATTATAAAGTTATACCATTAAATTAAAGTAATTTAACTGATATTAAAAAACACAAGCCAATAAAATAACATTTTGACTAACATAAAATTGACCAAGACTGAAAACATAGAAATGGCCTGTTGGTGCATTATTTGAGTGGACTTTGCTTTTCTAATGAGTTTGTGCAGTACATGCATAGGTATGTACATGGTTACATGAGCCACAAGGCAAAATACTGAGCTATTTGGAACTTTGACAATGACACCAGCGCAAACTAGTAGACGATGCACTCCACTGCCCTTGCAATTTGATCAGCACAACAACAAACTGCCCTTGCCATTGAAACGAATGGGTTTCATAGGCCTGAGGTTTCCACATGCTGTGTAAAGCCGATTTACACCGAACAGTGATGATATCTGGGGCGAGAGTAAAACGTACACACCGGACACCTGTTTTACTTTTTTGGCTTTAAACCAAAAATTAGAGATGGGCAGATCGATTCTGAAGTATCGATATTTTTTCGATACTGGGAATGTATCAAAAGGATCGATCCTTAAAGAGCCCATATTATGGATTTTTGAAAATGACCTTCCATGCAGTGTGTAACACAGCTCTAAGTAAAGTGAAATGTCCAGCTGAGGCTTAAATCTGAAAGTGCACGGTGTTTAAAACGATTGATTCATCTATAAAAGAGTCGACTCATTGATGTTTAAATGAATCGTTATTATAACGAGTCTTTAGCCATTTCGGCTTGACGTCAACGCGAAACATAAGCCCCGCCCACTAGTTGCGCGCACAGACCCCGGGAAAATTGAACTCCTCGGCCCCGCCCACAGACAGGAAGAAAAAGTGGAAGACGGTCGGCAAGCACTGTATCGCATTCCGGTTAAATCATGTCCAGTAGACGCTGTGTTCTGAAGTGCGAGGGAAAAGCTGTGTTCTTTTCCCTACCTGGAAACCTCTTTTCCCTACCTGGAGTGGTTGAGGTTTAATTTTGGTAAAATACCTGAGAATTATAGCCCTAACATGGTGCTGTGTTCGCGTCATTTCTCTGAAGAGAGCTACACCATGTATCTTGTTTGCTCCGTGCAGCATGTAGCGGTAGCCATTTAGCTTACTGCGGAATGTAACTATTTGTTGGCTTACAATAGTCCATGAAGTGTTCATTATTACTGAATGTTTGTTGTTATGATGAAGAATATAGCAATACGCTGTTGTACAACTGCAGTGATGTTTTTCATTATGTTCTGGCATTGGGCTGCTGACACATAGAGGATGTGACGTGGGTGTGTAGCGTGACGTGACGTGGTAGCGTCACGTAAAGGAGGTGCTTGGGGAAAAAGACTCGCTCAGACGATTCAAATGGGAGTCGGTGGGAAAATGAGGTTAAAATAAATAGATATTATAAGACATTGAAAGTGTTTTTTAACCTCGCATAAATATCATCCTTGTTTATCATCCTTGTTTGGGACTTCAAAGCATAAACGAAGTATAATCTGGAGTTATTGTAACAGTAATCGGCTAAAGGGAAAAAAATTCAAGATTTTGTTGTTTCTTCACAAAAACCTGGAAACTGATTAAAATCAGAAAACACAAATGAATAATGCAACTTAACTTTAAGATTCAATCCAAAGTTCTGCTGCTTTGACCTTTAAGTAAGGTGAAGTTCAGTTGTGCAGTGTATTATTTTTCATTATATATGGTGCTGTTTAGCCAATTATAGTTCTGTAATTTTAATAAATGTAAAAAAGAATCATGTGTTTTATTTACTACTACTACTACTACTACTTCTACTACTAATACTACTACTACTACTACTACTACTACTACTACTAATAATAATAATAATAAATTTAATCAATTTAAAATATTTCATTTACGTATTGATAGGTATCGATTTAAGTATCGATATCGATGATACTTGTCCTGAAATACTTGGCATCGGATCAGAAACAAAAATATTGGTATCGCCCATCCCTACCAAAAATGTCATTTTCTGGTGATAGCTTACGGTGGCTGAAAATATTGTGCATACCTAAAACAGAATGATTTATTAATGAAGTCTTGTAAATGTGGGTTGCTGCCAATGCCTGGTCATTCGTGTGCAGTTGATTGACCTTTAAGTAAGATGAAGTTCAGTGGTGCAGTGTATTATTTTTCATTATATATGGTGCTGTTTAGCCAATTATAGTTCTGTAATTTTAATAAATGTAAAAAAGAATCATGTGTTTTATTTACTACTACTACTACTAAAAATAATAATACTAATAATACTACTAACAAAAAAACTACTATTACTACTACTACTACTACTACTACTACTACTACTAATAATAATAATAATAATAATAATAATAATAAAGGTGATAAACATTTTTATAATCACTTTAAAATATTTCATTTACGTATTGATAGGTATCGATTTAACTATCGATATCGATAATACTTGTCCTGAAATACTTGGCATCGGATCGGAAACAAAAATATTGATATCACCCATCCCTACCAAAAATGTCATTTTCTGGTAATAGTTTACGGTGGCTGAAAATATTGTGCATACCTAAAACAAAATGATTTATTAATGAAGTCTTGTAAATGTGGGTTGCTGCCAATGCCTGGTCATTCGTGTGCAGTTGATTGACCTTTAAGTAAGATGAAGTTCAGTTGTCCAGTGTATTATTTTTCATTATATATGGTGCTGTTTAGCCAATTATAGTTCTTTAATTTTAATAAATGTAAAAAAGAATCATGTGTTTTATTTACTACTACTACTACTACTACTACTACTACTAAAAATACTACTACTACTACTACTACTACTACTACTAATAATAATAATAATAATAATAGTGATAAAAAAAAAATTAATCACTTTAAATATTTCATTTACGCATTGATAGGTATCGATTTAAGTATCGATATCGATGATACTTGTCCTGAAATACTTGGCATCGGATCGGAAACAAAAATATTGGTATCGCCCATCCCTACCAAAAATGTCATTTTCTGGTAATAGTTTACGGTGGCTGAAAATATTGTGCATACCTAAAACAAAATGATTTATTAATGAAGTCTTGTAAATGTGGGTTGCTGCCAATGCCTGGTCATTCGTGTGCAGTTGAGCTATAAGCAAATCGGCGTGAACATATTGCTGTGAACATGCTCAGTGAAGTCAGTCTCTTACCTGGTGTGGTACCAACTCATCATATCCTCTGGTGCTGCCAGTGGCACAGCAGGCCATAGAAACAATAGCAGAGCTGGGCAGCGAGTCATACACAGAGCGGATCTACAACACACAACATCAGAATAAGAACCCATTCAACAGGTTCCATCGATATTCAACATGTTTTTGATATGCTGTACCTGAATAGGGCACTCGTTGTCATGCGTGACATCCAGAAACATGGCGTGGGCAATGCTGGGCACCAGAGGCCTGAGACTGGGCTGAAGAAAAGCTCCAACTGGTTCTCCTCCATACCGGTAGACCAGCCTGCCCTCCTCATGACTGTCTCCTGCACTCATCGCCTCTATAACGGCACAAGGATTGACCAGTAACACCAGGCAAATAATGAGCACTATATAATGGTGAAACTTACTTTTTGCTCACCAAGGCTGCAGTTATTTGACCAAATGCGCAATAAGAAAAGTCATTGTGATAAAAAGTGAAACATTTTCAATCTGAGTTCATTTGAAATTTTTACATTTTAAATCTCAATTGAATTTTTGTTTATTTCCATGCCTCAACGCTGATTTTTCAGGACAAATTACTCCAGTGTTTGGTGTAACGTAATCATTCAGAAGTCAATCATCTATGCTAGGTTTTGGTACAGGAAACATTTTGAAAACAGTTGTTCTGCTGAGCATGATGTCAAGATTTTCAATACATAATGACTTAGGAGTCTTTCTCAAGCCAAAACTAATATGACAACACAAGACTTAAGTGGAATATGGAGCACAATTCAGTTTAATTCAAGTTTATTTGTATAGCGTTTTTCACAATACTTATTCTTTCAATACAGCTTTACAAAAGGTGCACATTGTCGCATTACAATCAAAATCAGAAAAGGTTGAGGTTATTAGTTTCCATAACTTAATTAGTTACTAATAAATTAAACAAATTAACTAGTAACTAATTACTAATAACTTTAACAGTTAAAGTTATTATATATAAACATGGTTCCCCTTCGGGAGGGGGAACTTCAATGCTATGTGGAAAAATTCCACTATGGGGATTTCGTTCAGAAAGCCAATCATCTGAAAGAGTATGTAAACGGGCCAATGAAATGCCAATGAGTTGGCAGCTTCAGCTTGCGCAGCTGATGCTCGTTGCAATCAATTTGGCAATAAAAGCACAGCGATAGCAGAGCTGAGTATCCATTTTCGCTTCAGAGTCTTTCACGAAGCTTCTGAGAGAGTCGATGAGGGTTCCTCCAGCTGTATTACACAGAGAGAGTGAACGAGAGCGGTCTCCCGGTCCAGAGTGTGTGACACGCAACGGCAGACGGTCGAGCTGGGCTTCTCCCTTGCCTGGCGTTCTTTGGGTCTGGTCCTCCAGAGCGGTATGTATTGTTGCATCCTAAAAGAGCAACACGGTCGTGCAGCACGTCTTTTTCAAGACGGCGCTCCGACTGTGCGTTTCTGGATGCGGTGGTTTCCTGTCCTCGGATGATGGGCACGAGCACTGCGTTTCATGTCTGGGGGTCCAGCATGTTAATGCGGTGCTCGCGGACAGTGCATGCCATCACTGCGGTGGCGTGTCTGTTGCGCAGTTAAGATCGCGGCTCGCTCTTGCAAAAGGGCCACCCACCCCAGTTGTCCCCCGCTCCGCGGTGGGAACTCGGGCAGATCTGAGGGTTACAGTGGGAGTAAATCCGCCGCCCTCGGGCCTGTGGACCTCTCGCTCCTCCACGCGCTCCATCCAAGCTTTGAGTAGGAGAAGCGATCTATCCTGGGATGGCCGCCCTCTCACTTAATGACACCGAGGCTCAGATGTCCACCGCTGCATCGGAGGTGGGTTATCCTTGTCTGATGAAGGATGCGAACCCGCTCCCTCCTTCCGGGGTAGCGAGCGTGGCGTCGGATCTAGAAACAGGCATGATAATCGTGCTTTCCTGGGCTGTTTCGGCCGTGGGCCTGGAGATGGTTTATCCCCCAGCCCCACGACCGGACCGACTAGATGGGTGTATGTGGAGGATTAAAAAGGCAAGACCTTCTGGCCTCCCATCCCTTTCTTCCCGGACGTGCGCAGTGGGCTCACGCAGTTTAGAGGGCATCTTTCTCTGCCCGTTCTGCGTGCGCCTCCACCTCACCACCCTGGATGGTGGAGCAGCCAGGGAGTACGAGTTGATTCCCCAGATTGAGAGTGCTATTGCGGCCGCGTGGTGCCTCTTTCTGCTGAAGTCAGCCACGTCTCTTGTCCAAGGCGTGATGGTTTTCTGCCTCCCTCGGAGCCAGAGCCCTCACAGCCGCGGGCCAGGCTGCTTCCACCTTGCACGCTAGGGGATATGCGCACGCGCTGACCCAGCTGCACGAGGGTGGTTCCGACCCGGGCTCGTTAGAGCCCCGCACCGCACCCGACTGAGCTCCACGGATCTCAAGTCCGCTGCGTGTGCCCTGGGAAGGACGATGGCCACATTAGTGGTCCAGGAGCGCCACCTTGGGCTAAACCTGGCAAAAGGTATGCACGGAGTTGACAAAGTTCGCTTTCTTGACTTCCCCATATCCCAGGCTGGCCTGTTCGGCGACACCGTCTGAATTCACCCATGAATTCAAGGCGGTGAGAGAGCAGTCAGATGAGGTCATCTATCGGCGGGTATGTAAGACCGCTCGGCCCACCGAGCTTTCCACATCTGCGGCTCCTCACCGAGGGCGGCCGCCTGAGAGTGCTGCCCCGCCCCGTCTATGCCTCCGGTGAAGCGGCAGTGTTGAGCACCTCGTAATCAGGCCGCCCGCCCCGCCCAGGGCGCCGTTAAGTCCGGTAACGGACCACGAAGCGTCCCTGAGACGGGTCATCTGGAGAAGAGGGAAGCTGCTCTTTCCCCGGTGGAGGGCCGGGCTCAATGAAGGAGCACTTTTCCACTTCCTCGGATGTGACAGCTCGAACTCTGCCAGTCCGGGACGCTATGCCTTCTGGCTCGCAGAGTCGGTGCATTTCGCCAGTGGCTCATGAGCTGTGGGAGGACGGGCTCCTTTCTCCCACTCCTCCAGCCCCCTCCCGGAGTATAGGAGTGAGGTGGGAGTGAATCTCTTGCCTCCAGCTCTTCCGCGGGACCCCAGCGCTTCCCGGATCAGCGCTCCCACTCCGCGCTGCCCCACTGCAGGTACGTCAGCGATTGTTGCGATGCAGCCATTAGCGGGGGCTCTGCCTGCCTGGTTAGCGCGGGCCAGCCCTTCGCGGTGGCTCATACGCACAATCAGACTCGGCTATGCGATCCAATTCGCGAGACGGCCTCCCAAGCTCACGGGTATGTATTTCACCGGGGTCAGCCCCTGTTCGCCCCTGTCTTGCGAGAGGAGATTGCTGTCCTCCTGGCGAAGGATGCAATAGAGCCGGTCCCTCCAGCCGAGATGGAGAGCGGGTTTTACAGCCCGTACTTCATCGTGCCAAAAAAGAAAGGTGGGTTATAGCCAATCCTAGATCTGCGCATTTGAATTGTGTCTTCACAGGCTTCCATTCAAGATGCTCATGCAGAGGCGCATCCTCCGGTGCGTTCGTCCTCAGGATTGGTTTGCAGCGATAGACCTGAAGGACGCGTACTTTCATGTCTCCATTCTTCCACGCCACCATCAGTTTCTGTGGTTTGCGTTCGAGAGTCGAGCTTGGCAGTACAAGGTCCTCCCCTTCGGGCTCTCCTTGTCTCCGCGGGTCTTCACCAAGCTCGCGGAGGGTGCCCTAGCGCCCCTTTGGCTCGCGGGCATCCGCATACTCAATTTTCTCGCGACTGGCTGATTTTAGCCCACTCGGGGGAGCAGTTGATTATGCACAGGGACAAGGTGCTCCGGCACCTCGACCTATTGGGGTTTCAGGTCAACCGAGAAAAGAGCAAACTCGCCCGGGTGCAGAGGATCTCTTTTCTTGGGTTGGAGCTGGACTCGGTCACCATGACGGCGCGCCTCTCCGGGGAGCGCGCTTGGCTAATGCTGAACTGTCTGAGAGAGTTCGACAGCAAAATAGTGGTCCCCCTGAAATCTTTTCAGAGGCTCCTGGGGCATATGGCATCCGCAGCTTCCGTCGCCGCTCGGATTACTCCATATGAGACCACTTCGGCACTGGCTTCACGATCGAGTCCCCAGACACGCATGGCATGCGGGCACACACCGGGTGACTGTCACTGCGCTGTGTCTCCGCGCCCTCAGCCCTTGGGGCATGTTGTTATCTTAACAGATGCCTCCAGCTCGGGCTGGGGGGCTGTGTGTTGCGGGCATGCAGCAGCGGGCCTGTGGGTAGGTATCCAGCTGCATTGGCACATCAATCGCCTAGAGCTGCTGGCAGTGTTTCTCGCTCTCCGCCGTTTTTCTCCAGTGCTGGAGCGACATCACGTGCTGGTCAGGACGGACAGCACGGCGGCGGTAGCGTATGCCAACCGTATGGGGGGTATCCACTCTCGCCGCATGTCTCAGCTCGCCCGCCGTCTGCTCCTCTGGAGTCATCCGCGGCTGAAATCGCTGCGCGCCATTCATATTCCGGGCGAGCTCAACCGTGCGCTCTCACGGCAGCCACTACGTCCAGGAGAATGGAGACTCCACCCCGAGACGGTCCAGCTGATATGGGCGCACTTCGGGGATGCCCAGATTGATCTGTTTGCTTCCCCCGAGAATGCTCATTGCCAGTTGTTTTCTCCCTGCCCGACGGCTTCCTCGGCACGGATGCACTGGCCCACAGCTGGCCTCGGGGCATGCGCAAGTATGCGTTTCCCCCAGTGAGCCTGCTCGCGCAGTTACTGTGCAAGGTCAGGGAGGACGAGGAGCAGGTCTTGCTAGTTGCGCCTCTCTGGCCCAACCGGACCTGGATATCAGAACTCTCCCTCCTCGCGACGGCCCCCCCTGGCAGATCCCCTTGAGAGAGGACCTACTCTCTCAGGGACAGGCACCATCTGGCACCCTCGTCCAGATCTTTGGAACCTCCACGTGTGGTCCTTAGACGTGAGGAAGACTTAGGTAACCTACCGGCTTCGGTGGTTAATACCATCACTTAGGCTAGAGCCCCCTCTACGAGGCGCGCCTACGCCCTGAACCACATTGACCACATTAAGCAGCACAACTGTTTCCATTAATACTAACAATAAGATGTTCTTAATTATTTTAAGCACATTTGACCGAATGATTTTTGAAGGATCACTGTCACTGAAGATGTATCACTGAAAACTGGAATAAATACATTACAAACAAATAACATTAACAAATTAAATTATTTAGTTATCAAACGATTCATATCAAAACAAACTTATTTTAACACGTAATTATTTTGTGCACTTTTACTGTGTTTTCATAAAAGAACAGTTCACCCAAAGATGAAAATTCAGTCATTGTTTACTCTCCCTTTACTAAACTGTTGAAAACCTGTAACAAGTCAAATCTGTGACAAAACTCATAAAGGTTTGAAACCACTTGAGGGTGAATAAATAGTGAGGTTACATTTTTATTTTTGGGTGAACTATCCCTTTAACAATCAAAACCCACCTTAGTGAGCATAACTGACCTCAAACTTGTAAACAGATATGTAACAATTCCATATGCTTGATAAAGGAGTTAGATTTCACATCATGTAAATGCAAAAGTAACAAAACAGCCAGGGTTACTGGAAGGCCGTACCTCTGATAAGTGAAGTGATTCCTAATCTAGTCACAAAGACATTATCCAGCTCCTCGCTGCCTGTGAAGAGCTCGGCCACCACGTACAGGTCAGGCCTGAGTCTGCGGGCAGCATCCAGCATGAACTGCAGCAGGCAGAGTTACGGCCACACACACACACACAGCCAAAGCACCGGTGTTAGTGTGTCAGGTGAGGTGGGTTCAGAAAGAGGGAGAGTCATGCCTCAAATGACGCCAAAGTAAGCAGGAAAAAAAATGTGTTTGGGGGATGTAAATATTTAGGAGAGACAGTTCACAGATGGAATGAACAAGTGAAGCAGTGCAAAAAGAAAAAGAGACAAACAGATAAGACATCGTTAGTGTCGTGCTTATAAGATTCTCTGGTACCTCTGATGAGACTGGTTATTCCCAGCCGGTTTACAAACACATTGTCAATCAGCTCGCTGCCTGTAAAGAGCTCGGCTATCACATACAGATTGGGTCTGACTGATCTGGCTGCCGCTAGCATGGCCTGTAGGGCACAACATGTGTTAAAAGTGAGAGGCAGGAAAACTGCCATCTGATGCCAAATTGTTTTGTTGTTTTGTTGTCTTTAAGTAATACATAGTAATACTGTCAATTTGAATATAATGTGTGTATCTGGGAGCTGCTATCATTGTGTTTTTATCCAACGTAACTTACAAGCAAGGATAAAAGAAGTAAATCATCAGGGAGTTGCAGTATATAAACGCGATCACAAATCCAATTGTTCTTATTGTTCTTTTTTCTGTTCTTTTCTTTCCTCTCTGTGCATATGAAGAAGAGCTTTTAAAATGTGTGCTCTTTGTTTGCTTTTGAGTTGGCAATTTTGTATACTGTGTGTATAGTGATTGTTGCACTGACCACACATTTTGCAATATTGTCTTTTTTGGTTTACTTATATTTCAAATTACTATATTGTCAAAGGTACTGATCAGCTGTTTTGCACCAGATCCTTTGCCATGGTCTTGTCATTAATCTAGCCTTACAGCTGTTAAATGATGAACCAATTCTGATTCCTGATATATACACTGTAATATGGTAATGATAATTTTCACAAAAATAATATTCCCTCGATATAATGATAACTTATGTTTGATAAACGTGCCATTTTTATGCTGCATTTGTACCACATGATTGTCAATTGTTTAAGAGAATATTGAGACTTATTTGAGGAAGAAATAATTATGAAGAAATAATATGAAGAAATAATTGAGGGTTATTTCTTCATATCATTTTAATTCTGTCATTATTAACTCATCCTTTACTTGTTTTAAACCTGTCTGTGTTTCATTTTTCAGTTAAACACAGAGAAGACATTCTGAAAAAAGCTGAAAACCATTGACTTACATTGTAGAAAAAAAAAAATACTATGGAAGTAAATGGTTACAGGTTTCTAGCTTTTTTCTAAATATTTTCTGTTGTGTTCAACAGAAGAAACTCAAAATGGTTTGAAATAGGGCTGCACGATATTGGAAAAATCGGATATTGCAATATTTTATTTCATATTCTAATTATAATTTATATTTTATAAATGTATATTTTATACATATCAATGCAGTTTCGCAGGAGTGTTTAAATAGACTATTTGACGATTTTCTGGGGAGTCTAACAGTATTCAGGTACAAAAAATGTGTTTGTGTCTCGCTTCTACTCCAAAATATAAAAAAAAAATCTTAGAGCAAGTAAAAAAAAATATTGTTTTGCTTTCACTATCAGAAGAAATAAGTTAAAATTAGGGCTGTGCAATATGGACAAAATAGTCATATTGCGATTTTTGGAACGAATATTACGATTGTGATTTTGGCAACAATTTTTGCTTTTTCAAACAAGCTACATGCATTCTAAATGTATTCAGTGCAGAAGAAGTGCATAACAAAACATTTCACAATGAAATAACTTAGTTTGAGGTTTAATAAATAAAACTGCAATAAAATAGTCTTTAAAACAGACAGCATAAAATAAATTAAAATTAACTAACCTCAAATCTAGTTAAAACATACTGTACACAGTAGTACTAACTGCTTGATAAACAAAACTGCAATAAATTGTCTTAAAAACAGACCACATGAGAAGATAAAGATGAATTAACCTCAATTCCAGTAATAACAATCAATAAAAACTAACGTAAATCAAAACCACCTATTCGGTTCTCCCGCTCAACTTTGTTGTGCGCGGAGTGAGCTCTGATTGCTAAAAATCTTTCTCCCGCTCAGCTAAGCTGTAATTGCCCGGTGTGCTGCGTCAGCTCTGATCGGTTAACATATTAAAATCATGCACACAAAAACATATTCTGAATAAAAATCTAAATAAATTGATAGATAAAATTGCAGCCTTACACGATTTAGAAATTGCATGTGCGATTGCGATTAATTGCACAGCCCAAGTTAAAATAAAGAGTTTATCCTTAAAACAAGCTAAATTATCCACCAGTATGAAAAGTAATCTTGTTTTCGCTTTGAAATGTAGATATGTGGACAAGAAACAAGACAAAAATTCACTTTTTGAATAAATCATAGAAATTACATATAAATACAGTAATTAAATACAATTCTGTAGCTGGTTTCCATTTTTGGGTTTACTATCCCTTTAAGCGGGATTAAAATTGCTCTTAGGTTATTTTTAAAATACGTTTAAAACAATAAATAAAAATGTAACCACTGCATACTTTACTACTAAGAAACTTTCCTATAGTACACCGATGACTGAAACATCAGCATCACATTTTCTTTTATAGTTTCATGCTGAGCTTGTATAATCAAAAAAAAAAAAAAAAAGACATTGTGCAATCTCTCTTCATGTTGGGATGTATTTTTGCCTTCAAGTGGATAAGAGGTTATAGAGTTTTAAAATTCTAACATCCACATTCGCCAACTAAAATGTAAAATCCTAGAAAAATTTGTAATGTAAAAAAATAAATAAATATAAATCACTATAATAAACTGCAAAGGCCGTCAAATGAATGGCATGACCCTTACACCATCACCAATTCATCAGTACACATGCTCTCATAGGATCGAGAATAAGCCACACTTAATATTTCTTATGGTAAAGTACAGCAAACGACAGATCAATGGGTGGACGGGGAACAGTCATCAGCCAAAATGTACTAACCAAGACAGTAACTAACGAGCTCGTCATATAAAAATGTGTGTAGAGAGAGAGAGAAGAGAGAAAAAAAAAATCTATCCTGCCCCCCATGTCTAATTTTCATCTTTACACGTAGTTAATCTCAAACACGTTATTCATCTGCAATCTAGCCAAAAGCAATAATGCATCTTTTGACACTGAAGCAGTACCTCAGCCACATGCAGTGGAGTTGAATGGCAGTTGTCCAGACGCACTCCCACAAAGTGCTTGGCAGTGATTTCGGTGTATTTCTGCATGTGGGCCCACAGGTAGGGGCAGTCGTCGGGCCCGCTGCCATAGCGCAGTTTAACGCTGTCGCCCCAGCAGATCAGCTCCCTCCTGATGTAGACGTTGGAGCCTGACCAGAATGAGGAGATGAAGAAGAAGTAGAAGAAAAGGCGACTTTTTGATTCACCTTGCTGCCAAAAAAAGCTTGACAAGTGCTGGTAATGATTAAGGTTTGAAAAGTGTGTTGATATCGCCACCTTGTGTTTATAGTTTGAATGACATCACTTGCCTTATACATTTTGTTTGTGGTATAATCAGTGGTGTAAAGTAGCTAATTACAAATTCTCAAACTACTGTAATTGAGTAGTTTTTTCTCAGGAATTGTAATTTACTGATTAGTTCTAAAAATGTGGACTTTTACTGTCCCTTGAGTACATGTTTAGTGCAGTATCGGTACATTTACTCCACTACTTTCCTTCAACCTGCAGTCACTACTTTATTTCTTTCTTGTCTATGGTCATTGTCTAAAGCAGAACAATCAGTCCTGTGATTCCTGTCCAATTAAATCACACATAGAAAGTAAATCAGACCATCATGAAGAACAATCTCAAGACATGGGTGCTTTATAAATGCAGCAAACCTTTTGGAAACATTAAAAATGTACAAGAAGATGTCCAAAATCTGTACACGCAATAACCCAGAGACTGTTTATAGACTGCATGTCACTGAAAATGACGGATATCGACTGTATGATGACTGAAACCACCAAACAGCCTTAAACAATCACTAAATGTAACAAATGAAGAATGGAAGGAAGGGCCAAATAAAAGGGAGGGCCAAACAAGGAATAGAAGGAAGGATCGAAGAACCAAATAAATGAAGGAAGGATTCAAGGAAGGACTGAACAAACTAAGGAAGGAAGGAACGAACGAACTAATGAACAAAGAACCTAATGAAGGAAGGAACAAAAATATGAAACAAAGAATGAGCGAACAAATGAAAGTAGGAAAGAAGGAAGGACCAAACAAATGAAGGAAAATTTCAAGGAAGGACTGAACAAACTAAGGAAGGAAGGAACGAACAAACGAATGAATGAACAAAAGGACCTAATGTGGTAAGGAACAAAAATATGAACAAACGAAGGAAGAAGGGAACAAACGAATGAATGAAAGAAGGAGAGAACAAACAAATAATTAAGGTTGGAAGGAGCGAACGAAAATAGTAAGATTCCTAAATACACTACATGTTGTTTGTGCAGGGATGTGTAAATGTAACATTATGTAAACTTTTCCACAGCGTAATACTCACTCACTACTCTTGAGTACTTTTAAAAGTTCTACTTTTTACTCATACTTTGAGTAATGTTTACCACAGATACTTTTACTCGAGCTACATTTTTGGGCAAGTAATGGTACTTTTACTTGAGTATGATTTTTCAGTACTGTTTCCACCACTGGGTATAATTAATAAAAGATATAATCTGCACTTTTTTCACAGTGATTATGAAAAATTAGTAAATATTGTTATTTAAAAACTCGAGAATTAAACATAGAATACAAAGAATGTATTCGTTTGATATAGAAAGAAATATTGTGACAATTTAAATACGTGCGGTATAAGTAAAATATATACTATATTAATTGTGGTGACCCCTAAATAATAAAGGGACTAAGCCGAAAATAAAAAGAATGAATGAATGAATGAATGAAAATAAGTGCAAAGAAAGGCTCATATTCTTTACGTTCCATATGTAAACAACTAGATTCACTATACTTTTAAATATAGGCATGTTACAAAATTCTGTTAGACATCATTTTAAAAGAAGGACTGGCAAACCTGGCTCAGCAAAGTTCCTCAAGGGATCGTCCCCCATGACCCACCCGTTGTGGGCCAGGAAGTGACATGACTTCTCCGGTTGATTAATCAGCTCCAGATCTTGCTCCAAAGTTGTCTCCTCAAATGGGAAAGTGAAATATCTGCATACAAATGAAAAATTATATGTATGTACTCAAAGTATACGCATACTTATTTATATGTTTGTGTCTCTAATAAAAAAAGAAGGAAAAAAAGAAGAAACCTGGTAACCAGTGGATGCTTCCTGGTGATGGGCCCCAGTTTGGGTCCATGGTCAGCCAGTCTCTCATAGCTTACTGTTCCATCAATGCAATTAGTAGCCTGAAAATAAGAAAATTACATAAAGGTATAGTACACACTAAACTGAAATTAGAGTTAAAGGTGCAGATTAATGGGTATTGCAGTCCAAATTCGAAATGTTAAAGAGTGTTTTTTTTCCACCTGGCCCCTCTGACGACTTCACGCAAATACAGGTTGTCAAGGGGCAAGGGTGTCTGGCCTTACAACATAAGCGTGTCTTGTGCCTTACAACATAAGCTGCTCAGGTAATGTTTGCATTTGTAATATTTATATATTTGCTAATCAACACATAGGGCCTCACGGTGGCGCAGTGGGTAGCTCCGGTTTCCCCCAAAAGTCCAAAGACATGTGCTATAAGTGAATTGGGTAAGCTAAATTGGCCATAGTGTGAATGAGTGTGTGTGAATGAGTGTCTATGGATGTTTCCCAGTGATGGGTTGCAGCTAGAAGGGCATCCGCTGCGTAAAACACATGCTGGATAAGTGGGCGGTTCATTCCGCTGTGGTGACCCTGTGGTGATTAATAAAGAGACTAGGCTGACAAGAAAATGAATGAATGAATAATCAATTAACAGATTTTTGAATTGAACCTAACTCTTTTATCAGAGGCTGCTACTGTCCTATGTCCTGTACTGTACTGTACATTTTTGGTTGCATGTACAAATATTGAGACAGCCTTCATGACAGAAATTAAATACTTTGTTTTTTACCAAGGCAACCCGGAGTGTGGAAATATAATTGAGCAACTGACAGTGGGGCGTTCCTCAGACACTATGACAGACACTATGACACAGAACGCACATTTTCAAAGTGGAGTAGCTAACTTTAGCATGGTTTTTAAGTTAAACATGTTCACTTAGCATGTTTCTTTAATATCTGCAAACATATTACAGTATTTTAAGCTTAAAAAGAGTCTAAAACGTACATAGGGTACCTTTAAATGTACAGAAAGAGACTCACCTGCTCCTGATGGTGCTTTACTTCATGAAACTGCTCCCCATTGAGTTCCTCCAGTTTCCTCCTCAGCCAATTACAGCAGTCTTCAATGGCACCAGGACTGTTCCTACGACATAAATCCAATAAATAAGTCGCATATAGAAAATGCATAATAAACAGTCTATGGTGATCACAAGTTCATACTGACCCATTGGGCACAAAGATTTCTAGAGCCGTGTTCATGTCCACCGTGTTACCAAAGCGTCTGTACTGAGGGTCCTGAATGATCTTCAGCTGCTTTTTGCCATCAGTCTTGCTGTTGTCTGGTTTGGCTCCTGCATGGACAATTTCGAACAAACCACTAAAGACACTAAAAGTCCTTATACTTGAAGCAAAATCAATGGTAATGGTAAAAGTTTGGAGTTATTCAGAGTGTAGGCAGATTTACGAAAATAATTACAAGTGCAGGATGTTGGTGTTTTTCTCACACAACCCGCGTAAAAACCCTGACGACATTTTTGTTCAAGTTTGTGTGGTGATTTATTTGCCATCAGAATCTACATATCTAAGATTCTTTAGGAGAAGTTGATTTGTAAATCCTTTTTGGTCTTTGAAATGCACTTTGCAGCCATTTACATCAGAAAAGTGTGAGGGATCTCATTAAATGAAAACAAAATTACAAGTTTGTGTCAGTTTAAAGACCTGCTGTCAAATTGCATCTTTTTGAGTTGTGTTGTGGTCCAATTTAATTGACTATGATGATTTTGCCAGATCTGAGGATGACATCGATCTGAATCTACTGTGAGTTTGATCAGGGTTAGATTTTAAATCAGAAAGAAAGTGAATCTCACGAGCCACTATGAGGATCCCACATAAAAATACTAGCATCTGAGCAAGCATGTGAATGATTATGCGAGACACTTATTTCAGGGTTTGTAGGTTTACATACTAAGACTTCAACTGCAAAATTATCCTTAAATGTTGAAAGTGTCAACATGTTTAATCAGGAGCTAATTCTTTACATACGTCCCAAAAAGAAACAATGGCCATCCAAATAGGGCTCAACACCGAATGTGAGAAAATATAAATTATATGTTGTTTGCTACCATTGCTGTCAAGGTATTTCAAATTCTTTTTAATCGCTAAGAACTTCACTTTGAGAGTATCAGGGGCTTAAAATGTTAATTTCTCTTAAAGCATAGTTCACCTAAAATTTAAAATTACCTCATCATTTACTCTTCTCTGTGCGGTTTTAAGTATTTATGAGTTTTTTTTCTTCTGTTAAACAAAAAAGAAGATATTTTGAAGGATGTTGGTTGCTGGGACCCATCAACTTCCATAGTAAGAAAACAGTAAAGTCAATGGGTCCCAGAAATCAGCATACTTCAAAATATTTTTTTTGTGTCCAACAGAAAAACAAACAAGTAAATTATGAAAGAACTTTCCTTTTTGGTGTGAATTAAGTCTTTAACATGCATGTCTGAGGACCTTCCAGGAACTCACCGCTCTGAAGTAAAGCTCTGAACTGCTCCACCAGAGGATCTATTTTAACTTGGAAAAATTCCCACAGTTTGATCTTGGGAAACACCTCCTGCCAGAGAACTCCACGAATGGCCTGGTGGAAACAAAGAAATGAATAGCGCCTTCTTTTTTTGATTCTATTCTATGGCTTCAGCAGTTGCTGATTAAGCTTACGTGGAGGTGTGGGTGATCCTGGATGAGGGCTGGCAGACCCCGGTCTTCATATTTGCCATCAGCTATAGCACAGGTGACGTGCCACAGGGCTCTGTCCAACACCCAGGCTGGTTTCAGATGAGGAGAGTTCACCAGGTTATAACCACACTCTGGATGCTTCTTAATCCATTTGCTGTTAGCAGCTGAGAAAAGGGGCGAAAACAATGGTTATCATGACACTATCAGATATGAACAAATAAATAAATAAACAAACATTAAAGTAGATGTAGAATTAGGCATATATGGAGCTTAAAATATGCCAAAATCTAAATTTGAATTGTATGAATTTGAATTATTAACAATGGTAATTTAATAAAACTGAATATTATAAGCCATTACAACATTTTTTAAAAAAATTAAATTTCTTAATTTAAATTAGAATTTCATAACTTAAATTTAAAAAATGTTTTAATGGCAAATACTGTATAATATTCAGTTTTATTAAAATTACAATTGAAATAATAATTAAAACGAACACAATTCAAATTCAGATTGTTTTGACATATTTTACTCTCCACAGGCATCAAATCAAAGTAACTGGATTGGGGATGCTAATTTAGATAAAGAAAAACAAAAAGGATCTTTCTATTCATCATAGCTGAGCATCAAACATAGAACGATTTCGGTAAGATCATATAATACTGAATTTTTGAATACCATATGCATGTAATGTGTGTAATGTGTAACGTGTGTGTATTTATAAAGCGCATTTATCGTGTATGGCCATACACCCAAAGCGCTTCACAATCATGAGGGGTGGGTCTCTCCACACCACCATCACCAGTGTGCAGGATGATGCGACGGCAGCCACAGCGCCAGTATGCTCACCACACACTAGCTATACAGTAGGAAGAGTGGAGAGACAGACAGTGGATAGAGCCAATTCAGTGGATGAGGATGATTAGGGAGGCCATGATGGGAGGGCCGACGGAAGGAATTTGGCCAGGATACCAGGGTTACACCCCTGCTTGTTACGAGGAGTGCCATGGGATTTTTTATGACCACAGAGAGTCAGGACCTCGGTTTAACATCTCATCTGATGTCTGATGGTTCTTATACCTTTTCTAAAATCAGTTTTAAGCACTTTTACTGCACAAGGCTGCACAATACGTATATTGTTTCAGCACTGATACTGCAATTAGCGAACCTGCAAGTCACATTGCAAGTTCTGCAATATCGCTTTGGTATTATAATTATCCAGAACCATAGTTCTGAAAACATGAAAAAATTAACCCTAATAGAGTGACATGAAGCTGTGTAAGATTTCAAGTGAATTTAAAGCATTTGGGCACAAGAAATGATACAATTTGTAGCTTTATCAAGGATTAATAGTAATTATCTTTATTATTTATAAATAGTCTTTATTTATGTAGCGCTTTTACAATGTAGATTGTGTCAAAGCAGCTTAACATAAAAGTTCTAGTAACTTGAAACTGTGTCAGTCCAGTTTCCAGAGTTCCAGAAGTTCCGTTTGGTGTGGTTTAATTGTCACTGCTGCAAGTCCAAACACCGGAGAGCAAATCCAACAATGCGCAGCTCCACATGTCCCAAACCAAGCAAGCCAGTGGCAAGGAACAAACTTCACCAATTGACAAAAGTGAAGGAAAAAACCTTAAGAGAAACCAGGCTCAGTTGGGCACAACCATTTCTCTTCAGCCCAAACTTCCTGTGCAGAGCTGCAGTCTAGGCAGCGGAGGCTGGAGAACGCTGCAGGTGTGAGTAAGTCCCTGGCAGGTGTTTAGGCTGCCCACGGGATCAATGCAGAGACTCGTCTGTCACTGGAGTCTTTTAGGATACTGGCTGGTCCAGGAGTATGGATACCTCTAGAAGTCCTCTATGGTTGGTATCATCTCTTCGTATGTGTTGTCCTTGAGGTCTTCGATGGTTGGCATCATCTCTTCACCGGTCTTATTATTTATACAACGAAAACTACAGTAGTCAACATTTGAAGTAAATTTAAAAAAGTTTTTTTAAAAGTCCCGAGAAAAGAATGGATGTTGGTTAATAGTTCAGGAAAATTGGTTGTGATCCACTTCAAACACTGACTACTGTATACAGTCAGTATTATTTACATTAGATTATTTAATTTCAATGTAAATGTAAAATGATGAATTCTTTCCATGTGGAGTTATTTAAAATTATTTTCAGATCTCAATATATGGCAGAAGAAAATTTTGATTGCATACGTCATTATGTCAAGTTTCGCACAGTCCTAGTAGAATTAAAATTTTACATACATGTACTGTACATACAGTACTTAATTACATTATATCAATGTTATTTGTTAAATTATTTTATAATATCGTATGGTATAAAGAAACATTTGGATGGCATGTTTGCCCCAAGCCCAAAATTGAATTACTGTCTGAATTACACAGTTTATTAGGATTTTTTTAAATTTAGGTAATATTAAGTTATTATTTAAATATTTAGTAAGATATATTATTGTGAAAGCAACACAATTGCATTTACAATCAGTTCCAAGCACTGTTCCAAGCAAAATTCAAGCCCTTTTACAAAATTGAAAGCATTAGTTTAAAATAAAAAATTGTTCAAGGGTTTCCTGCACCTGTAAAAATCCTGATAAAAGCAATCATGTTGTTTTTTCTGCATTCAAAATTAAAGAAATGTAGCCTTCTTGAGCTTTTTTACTATTATTAATTATGGTTTAAAATTTTCTTTTGATTATCAGATTCCTATTGTGGTGTTAAATTGAATATTTGGAGATCTGTTTTGCAAAAGTGCAGCAATATATTAATTGACTAAAATAAATGAATTAAATAAAATAAATTCTTTAAAAGTGGTGTACACATTTATACCACACTGGACTTGTGCGGCATTTACACACAGCTCCAGATAAGGTATCACACACACATTCCCTGACCTTTAGCTGCGCTGAGCTCCGGCAGAAACATTGAACTATGAACTTTGCTTTCTATGAAGCCTGCCTACTCCGTGAACAGCGAGAAAAGATTTAGGAAACTAGACAAAGAAAAGGTCTAATTCTCCTGCAGTCAGTAATCTGTAAACACAATAGACTTCTCTAAACCTCCAGCTATAGTCACTGTGCCTGAATCAATGTTTTTAAAAAGTTTCTCTTTAGTATTCTGCTCACATATAGAGCCTCTCTAGCAGCACCAAACAACAGCTGAACCACAGCACAGTGCTACAGTACACAAGACAGGCCAAATGTTGCACAGATAGCTCTGTAAATAAACTATTTTTAGAACAGAAGTCAATGCAAAGGCTTTCAGTTGGGGGCTTACAGGAGATTACAGCCAGTCACTTTGGAGTTGTGGCCTTTTCCATAGGAGAAGAGAAGAACCCACTAAAACTGGATACTACGAATGCATAACTGACATGCAATACTTTTGGGGCGAGTACTGCGAGTATGGGAATTATATTAGTAAAATAAACTGTTTATTGAAATTGTCAATTCTTCTTTAAATAAACATGATGCTAATGAAAAAATAAATGTACAAAAAGGTAAAAAAAAAAATCATAAAATCTCTTAAAACCTAATCCACCTTTTCCCTACGCCCCATGATGCTTTCTGTGAAATCTGAAATGCCATTATAAAATTGCAGAGTTTAAAAGCTGGTTTCTTTAAGAATCAATGATCTTGGTTGGCGCCAATAGCCTAGTGGCTAAATTCACCAACATATACTGTAGCACCGTGGTGCTCACGGCGACCTGAGTTCGGTTCTCAACTCGAGGTCCTTTGCCAATCCTTCCCTTATCTCTGCTCCCAATGCTTTCCTGTCTGTAACCTCCACTCTCCTGTCCCAATAAAAGGTGAAAAACCCTAAAAAATAATTATAAAAAAAATCAATGATCTTCACTGCCTGATTGAGATACAAAATAAAGTGTGTCTCAGACTAGACAAGAAGCACTGGATTAAACTCCATTGCTCTGCAGCATGTCTTTAAAATATGAAAACTTATTTAACCACATATTTTCATCCCTTTCATTTATTTAATTTTAGTATTTTCAGCTCTTTCATCTTGTTTTATGCTTAAAGAAATGCTTTTAACTGATTACACTACAATAAAATGATTTATTTATTGACATAAATTATTATTGAAGCTGTAAAAGGAGCCTTATGAAATTGAAAATAGTCATATTAACCGTTCATAAGAAGTTTATAGGGTGCTGTGCACAAAGCCCATTTACATTAAACTGTAAGCAAGTGAAATGTTGTAACAACTGGGTAAAGTGAGGTGTCGTTATTCTACTCACAGTTCATTCATCTAATTAGATTTCATGAATTACTTTCGCCAATAACCCCAAAACTCAAACAATCCTTTCTGCAGCAATATAACAGTTGTGCTAAATATTACTTTACTGTATTATATATTACATTACTGTACCGTAGGAAATACAAAGAGAAAATAGACTGGAGCAACAGAAACTCAAAAGAGCTTTAGCCATAGATATGCTTGTGACACAAATGTTGTATTAAAACAAAAAAAAATGTTGTTAGATTTTTTTTCAGCATGAGGCAAAAGTGTAAGTAAAATGTAAACGTATTTAGTTTTCACTATAAACAGTTGAAGGCAAATGTATTAGCCCTTTCTTCAAATACTTTCTTCAAAATATTTCTTCATATACTTTCCAAGTGATGTTTAACAGAGCAAAAAAATGTTCACAATATTTATTATTATATTGATATCTTATATTGTATACATTCACTAATGCATTTTAAGCTCTGGATTATTAGCCCCCTTAAGATTTTGTTTTTCAATTGGCAACAGAACAAACCAATGTTGTCCAATGACTCCTTTAGTTAACCTAACCTACTTAGTTAACCCTTTAAATTGCACTTCTAGCTGAATACTAATCTCTTGAAAAATAACTTGTTAAACTTTATGTACTGTCATCATGGCAAGAAAAAACAATTAGTTACCAGAAAGTAGTTATCAAAACTATTATGTTTAAAAATGTGTGGAAGAATTCTCTGTTATCTTGGGAAATATTCATTCACTCATTTTCTTTTCGGTTTAGTCCCTTTATTAATCTGGGGTCACCACAGCGGAATAAACCACCAACTCATCCAGCATATGTTTTACGCAGCGGATGCCCTTCCAGCTGCAACCTATCCCTGGGAAACATCCATACACACTCATTCACACACATACAGTACGGACAATTTAGCGTCTCCAATTCACCTATACCACATGTCTTTGGACTGTGGGGAAAACCAGGAGCACCCGGAGGAAACCCACGTGAACACGGGGAGAACATGCAAACTCCACACAGAAATGCCAACTGACCCAGCCGAGGCTCGAACTAGCAAGCTTCTTGCTGTAAGCCGATTGTGCTACCCACTGCGCCACTGTGAAGCCCACTCGGGAAATGTTTGAAAAATTATTTAATCTAATCATTTTGCCTTAAACTGCATATGGATTATACTCTGCACAACCTTACTATTTAAAATGATTCGTTTCAGTTATTTTGGATGGAACTTTGCCAAACTGGAAGTACAGCACATAATTTAAAACACAGTAGTCACGTTTTTGAAAAAGATGAATAGAATAGGTTGCATAAAAAAAAACAGCAAAACACTCACCAGTATGATTATAAACCACATCCGTGATGCAAAGCATATTCCACTCATTCTTCAGCTTCTCCACCAGGTTGCCAGCATCTGTCCAGGTGTACGTTTGTCCCGGAGGAGAGAAGTCTGGGTTGAGCTCCAGCTGATCCGCCAAAGAATAACAGGAGCGAGACTCACCTAGCGTCTGCAGTGGTGTAAAGTGAATCATGTTGTACCCTAAAAAAAATTAAATCAGTTACATTGAATACTAAATAATCAAATATTTCAGTTATATACCAAATCGATGTGAATTTTTATTTATTTTTTTAATGCAATTCTAAGGCTGGGTGTATGATCAAAAAGTAATCGAAATCGACATTCAAAACCTATAATTGAACTAATTTTTTACAGATCCTTTTTAAAATTACTTTACCTACTGAGTGTGGAGTTACGTGACCTCGCTCTGTTAAGGCTGATTTATACTTCTGCAGCCACATCTGATCTCTGGTCAAGTAGGACAATGGAGCCATTCTTGAGCCTTACTTTGCACTACACTGACGATGATTGAAAGCTATGCCAGAGATGCCTTGAGACTGCATATTTTCCATTTCATTAAAATGATTATTTACATGAAAATATTTTGTTTACAGAAGATGCAAGAAATATATTGTTTAAAATAAATTATTCATGTTACGTACATTTTTGAGAAAAGCAGGTAGAATTGCGGCGAGCATTCTTAATCTTATATGTAGAGACCGATTTTAAAAGTTGCCTGGTTAATCAAGTTTGTATCCTGAACAGAATTTCTGCTCCTTTGGCTCAATTAAGCAATCCTCTGTGATAATTCCCCCACTGGAATTCTTTTTCCCTCTTCTTTAACAATCCTCCACAATAAAGTTTGCAATTTGTGTTGCTAAATACTTGTATCGCTTGATGTTTTCATTGAAAACCATTTAAATGATTTAGAAACCTTTACGATCGTGATGGAATTTTCTTTCTTTTTAGGTTTGATAATTTGCTTTAAATATTATTTAATATATATTAAATGTTTAATTTTAAACCTAACCTTTTATGCTAAAATAAAAAGGGCACCATCTCATGTAGACCAGTTGAAGTTCAAACTAAGTGTCAGAATGGGCAAAGAAGGTTCAGAATTTGGTGTAAAAAAAATGAACACATGGGTTTAAACCTTGCAACATTGGTTTAGGCTGCTGCTGGTACAAAAGTGTGATTCGTATTTTTGTGATATTGAGCATGAGCTACTGTGTGTTTCCATCTACATATTTTTATGTGCATTTTGAAACAAAAAAAAAACAGTTGATGGAAACACCAAGATGCGCATGAATTCTGAAAAGGTGCATACAAATTTATGCAGATAACTCAATAGGATTTACTTTTGATTTGATAAGAAAAGATGTGCATAAACTACAATGGAAACACTTTTACCAAACAAATTCCAGTATTCGCATTAAAAAAAAAAAAGTCATGTGATTTTGTTTTAAGAGATCATGTAAAACGTGTGTGAATGGATAAACCAGCAGGGCGAGCTCATTGTAAAACATCTGAAATGCTGTTTTGGTCATTCTAAAAATGACTTAACCGTTTCAGTCTTAATGTTATTATGTTATTAATTACCTCCAGAACTATTGAGAACGTATGTGCTCTGCATCTCATGCCTTATAACTTCATTATGTGCTAATTGCATGACAACATTTACCTTCTGAGGCGGATTTATTAAATAAGGAAAAGATTCACACTTTCTCATACCTCAATAAATTTAATTTTTACTCGGGATATTCGGTACCAGTTAATTAGGAAGTGATGCAAACACTACAGCATACCAAAGTGTGTATGTGTGTGTAAAAAATTAAATGACCATACATGAAAATATCAGTAATCATATCAGTCCGTACCAAAAATGATATGATCTGTATAGGAAATGTTCTGGAAAAAAACTGGATGTCATACAACTTGTTGTCTTGATTTGTGGTTAAGCGAAAGTGCTTTAAATCTAATCAACTCAAAAAGACATTTCTCACGTAAGATCATAATGCTGATTCTTGGGAATTGTAATTATAATTATAGTGATTTTTTTTTTTGTTTAATTGTTTTCTATGAAGGCATATTGCAGATTGCTGGAAATGCTATTCAGAATTTATTTCTATATTATTAGGTTTTACTATTAAAAAAGGAAAGAAATGCATAATTAATATATTGTCCTAATTCTGAAATTGCACAGTGAAAATTGTTCAGTAAAATGCTCAACTAACTTGTACTGACTTAACCTATTTACATTATTTGTTGAGTTTCGGGATGGTTATTGATTTGTGCATGAAATCAAATAAACTGCAGAGAAAGAGATAAGAGGAAGTTCAAATCTAGTAAAACAGTTCAAGTTGAACATTAAATAATTGTTAAATGATTGAGAAGCAGTACTGTGAGTTTAACTAATAGAACAGCATCGACCGTCTCTTACCTGCCTCTTTGGCGACCCTTAGCCTGTCTGGCCACTCATCCAGGGGTCCAAGGCATTTGGACAGGTATGTCTGAATAGTGATGCAGTCCAGGGGCAAGACATGGTTATCTGCTCCTACCTGAAGCACTGGGTCCACCACAATATATCCACCACCAGACTTTTCATCACCTCTGATAAATAAAAAACATAAAAAAAAAAAATTATAATATGAAATGAGTAAGTACATGTTGTGTAGTATAAACAAAATTAAAATGTAAAATATTTTATTTTAACAAATTAATTAAGCAATCATTTTTGATAATTCCCCACTGGAGTTCTTTTTCCCCTCACAAAGTTTGTGATTTGTGTTGCTAAATTCAAATATTGGTTGTTGTATTGTTTGAAACCATTTAAATAATTCAGAAATAGTTACAATCATTATGGAATTTTCGCTTTATTAACTTTGAAGAAACTTTTTTTTAATATATTCTATGCTGTAAAAAATGTAATGACAAAAATTTCTTGACAACAAATATTTTATGTTGCTTTAACTTATTTACAGTATATAATTTTTTTTAAAGTTTTAAAAATGTAAACTTAATATTTTTAGTCAGTTTAATTGGTGTTAAAGTTTTAAAAATTTAAGGCAGCAAGATTTTTTTACAGTGTAGTATATAATTTATAACCAAATGTAAAAAAGAAATAATAATAATAATATAAGAAGAATAAGAAGATATAATAATAATAATAATAAGAAGAAGAAGAAGAAGAAGAAGAAGAAGAAGAAGAGGAAGAAGAAATAATAATAATGATATAATAATAATAATAATAATAATCATCATAATAATAATAATAATCATAATAATAATAAATGGGCAAATACATGCTGTGTAGTTTTAACCAAACATAAATGTAGAATGTGTTATTTTATCACAGTGACTCACCCGTGGCCAAAATAATACTGGTATGAGCCTGAAATCTTGAGATCAAGTGTGCAGAACTTGTCTGAGTCATCTTCTCTTGCAGTAGGGTTAATCCAGTCTAATGCATGAAACTTTTGGCGGTCGAATCGCTCGCCTTCTGTGGGGTAGTTGGTGTAAACACGCACATGTTTCCCCTGAAGAGTGGGACCCAGGCGAAATTGGAGCTGAAACCCTGAGGACAAAGACTTTGTTCTTTTAGGGTTACAATAAATAATAATTTTTTTTTATATAAAAGTGGAACTTGGATGCCAAACATGACAGTGTCAAAACATATTATTTGTTCTTTTTTTTGGTTATTTTTAGTTTTTTTTCTTCACAAAAAGTGAATGACATTGAATAATGTGAAATGGCATGCTCTTAAATAAAAAAACAAACAAAATATTTGTTATTCTTTTGGACACAAAGGGCCAACAAATATGATCACTCTCCTATGAGGTACACCTACCTTAAAATGTTTCTATTTTTTTTTTCCAGAAAAATTTATACCCAGGTTTATTTTTATACTAAAACATTTTAAATACTTAATTTTGATATTTATTATTTAAAATAAAGCTCATTTTTGTTTATTTTGTAATCATCTGGTTTATTAATTTAGTCTGTTTCAGTAATTACAAATGTATGTCTGTTTAATAAAACATTTGATTATTTTAATTTGATTTATTAAATTATTCTCTCACAATTTTATATTCATTTCAACATTTCCTCAAATAACTTTGTATTTCCCTGCAGTTTAAATACTCCTGTTATAGATGATTGATATTGGACATCCTAAACTATAATATAAAGTTGTTTTTAATAGAAAAAAAACTGTTTTAGATGGTATTACCATTCATTCATTCAATCATTTTCTTTTCGGCTTAGTCCCTTTATTAATCCGGGGTCGCCACAGCGGAATCAACCGCCAACTTATCCGGCATTTGTTTTACGCAGCGGATGCCCTTCCAGCCACAACCCATCTCTGGGAAACACATTCATACATTCTCATTCACACACATACACTATGGACAATTTAGCTTACCCAATTCACCTGTACCGCATGTCTTTGGACTGTGGGGGAAACCGGAGCACCCGGAGGAAACCCACGCAACCACGGGGAGAACATGCAAACTCCACACAGAAATGCCAACTGGCCCAACCGGGACCTGCCCCAACCGGGGATCGAACCAGCGACCTTCTTGCTGTGAGGCGAACGTGCTACTCACGCGCCACCGTGGCGCCCCCGGTATTACCATATTTATTAATTAAAATGTTAGCTAATGTACATGATGAAGGTAAAAAGTCTAGAGAGGTTTAATGAATATGTTAGCTATTATAAATTAGAAAACTAGATGTCAAATCAGTTAACAATCTCTTATTTGAAGTTCCATAATTCTCATGAAATGTATCCCAATTAAAGCTTTGCTATTGGCAGTGCAGCCATATTACTGTGCCAGTAACAGATGACAATACTGTAGTACTGTATATTCTGTGTCCTATTTAATGTATGAATTATAAATAACTACACCATGGCATTGACATGCAACTTCAAATCCTGTTCTTTTTATATTACCAAGGTTTTTTAAGAAGGGGAAAATTATTACTCATAATGATATTATTATTAAGAAAAATAAAATAATAATAAGCGTAAATATAACATTGACTAGATTATTGCAGAGGCAAAGCGTTTTCCATTAAGCTAAACTTTTTTTTCTCCACAAATGGGTAGAAATTAGACAAACTATATTCACCACTTTTGGTTTACTAATAGTATCTGAGGATATTAACATTCTATAATATGAGACAAAGATTATTTCTATAAAACAAAATATAAATATTTTACAAACAATACTTCTTTGCTTATTCCATGAATTCCATTCCTTAACTAAAGCAAACAGGGGCAATATCATCAAATATTATTCAATCACTTCTTATATTTATTAGTGTATGAATGGATAAGGATGTTCAGAAATAAAGTTGGCTCCTGAGAGCCCCATAGCATCTATAAATAACCACAAACGTTCCGCACGTAACAGAAACGACTAGTCATAAATATCTCACAACAACAATACACTGTCAAGACACAGACAGCGTCAAAATGTGATGAAAAACTTGCCTTGGTCCAGACGGAAGAGAGTCCTGTCGAGTTTCTCCATGTCATTGAGGACCATCACTCTTATTTGTCTAGCTGTCATGATGCCCTCCTTATTTTAGCACGTCCTTAATACAACGGTAAACAAAAAATCATCAGGGCCCCCTCCACTGAAAAGTAAAGCAAAGAGAAGAAATTACACATTTTCAAGAGATGACATTTAATTTAAATAAACAGAAGCCCATCTACAGCTTCTGAATATTGAGTTGCAACAGCTTCCTGTACAAATTATTGCAACACAGGACTGACTGACTGCAACAGCCACATAACATGACAACAAGTGTGCACAACAACGCCAAACTACCAGACAGATTTACATAAATGTACCTCAATATTATCAAGGTTAGTATCCGTGCGTTTGTATCTACGGTCAATGCACCATCACCACCAGTTTTTGCGCTGTCCGATTCATGAACAAATCATTCATACGAGTCGAATCACTTCATTTGGTTCAATCGGTTCATTGTCAAATGAGTCGTTATGAACACGGGAACTTTATAAACAATTTGAACACACTTTCAGGGTTAAATTTCATAAATTACAATACTAAATAATATGCTAAGTAGTTTATTTTGCAAATTAGAGTATTCGCTGTAAGAGACAGCTAGCCAAACCATGGCAGTAACTAAACATATCACTACATCATTAACAAAATACACAAAACAACCGTAATAACAGTTGTCTGCACTACAGCACGTACACCGAAACCTTAAACGAATAACTGAATCGATTCCTTTAAAACGAACAGTTCAAAAGAACCGCTTTTCGAAAATGAATCGGACATATCCCATCACTAGTAAACATGACTGGTATTTAAACTCGCGGCCAAAAAAGTATCCTCTAACTCAGTCTACTCGAGGTTAAGAATCTAGCCCATAAAGGCCAAGCAAGGCTATTTTGAATGAATAGGTCAGCAAGCCAGAGACCTTAGTGTATGCATAATGACCTCTTCCGATGCCCGACAGTCTGGAATCTCAGCGGATATAAACATTTCGATCATTTTTGCACGACAATACAGTGCTGAAAAGCATGAGGGTTAAACACACCGGTATATTTCTCCTGTTTTCGGCTTTCTACGGACGTTCCAGTCGCTGACCAGTGTGAAGAAGGCGTGTTTGTGCACGGCTGTAATTCGCTTCCCCCTACCGTAAATGCTCTAATAGGAGGCACCTGAATTTGCATGAAATATTTTAGGTACAGTCAATGAATTCATGCAAATTAGGTATAAATATTGAAATATTTACGAATTGGAATTTACGTCCCGTGTTAGGTTATATTTAAACAAATAAATAATTGTGGGAAAACTAATTTCCTGGAAGCTGTTTCAGAATTTGTCTCCATCGTGTGGTGGAAGGCTTTCAGTCATCAAACAAACGTGACATGATCCGCCCATTCACGTACTGTACACTATAAATTATTATCTTCCAGCATTACCTGAGCAGACAGGTTGCTGACAAGGTAAGAGCAGTGCTTTCTTTTGAACCTCTTAAACCTTCATTGACTTTGCTATTATGATATTTATGAACTCAAAAAGAGACGATAGCCATTGTTTTGTTTGTTGATAATTATAGTAAATCTTTACCATTTTGGAAGTATGTGTAGCTTATATAAGTGTGCAAATATAAATGAACCCCAGCATCCCCCCTAAAAACAAACAATGCCATAATATTTATATTTGGATTATTAAAGATTCTTTCAGCGAACAATTGTTAAAAAAAAACTTTCTTTATTCATGGAGTGAAAGCCTTATAAAAATCTTCATATCCCCTTTTTTAAATTTTGTAGAATGAAAATGTTTTCTGAATGTTAAATTCTCTCAATAGAACCATTAATGCCAGCAAAAGAACCTATAGTTCAATAATGTGTGATGTAGCGTATTTAAAATAAACATAAAAATTAATCAGTTGCTTAATATAAAAACTTAATGCAATCTATTTTTTAATGACGAAGGACTAGTTGCCATCACCTTTGCTGGACATGTGTAACCTACAAACGGCTCTGGTGATCCTCGCCGCGTTATGTTTTACTGTTATAAGTGGATACAAAAACGGAAAGGTGCAGAAATCTTGTGAAAGCATGATGCCAGAACATCACAGCCAGCCCAACACTACAGCCAGTCCATACACACTGACTGTGAATGCCAGTAAATTCAGTCCAGGGGACCACATCAGAGGTAATGTTTTTGCCATTGTTATGAAATATGGTTTTACTACCTTTTGCTAATTGCCTTTATTTATTGGCACCTGCTTTTTCTATAGTCTCTCTCTCTGGAAGTGAGCCTTTTGAGGGCTTTCTAATTCAAGCAAGAGACGCCACTAACCTTGATGGATCAGCTATTGGTTCTTTCACTTTGGTTGATCTAAAGATTTCCCAGCGTTTGACATGCAACAGCATAGAGGTGCTTTATTTTAATATTTTTATCCATTTCTCAGTGAATATAGGTAATATATATTGGTTCATTGAACAAAACAGATTCATTAAATAAAAATTTTGATTAAAATAATATTTTAGTCACTACAAATCTTTAGAAGTAGAAAGATAATAGATTTAAACTCGTGACAAATATTGTGATAAAAATTACAAACTACAAATTATAAACAAAATATATATTACAATTTTGTTTCTCTTGATTTTTGTTCATTTGATTTTTTTAATCTAATATACTATATTTCTCTAACATATGAATTTAAGCTACAAATATTTGGACTGTTATCGTAAGTTATTTGTTACATTTGCTCCAGATTTGGCTTCAGTACTGGCTAATTTTGTTCCTCTGTGTAAAAAATCTATTGGTAAAAGAGCTTTTATGTTTAAGGGTCCAACAGATTGGAATAATTTACCTGCGAACATTC
>CAIGQQ010035826.1:12309974-12321039 GCA_903798035.1 Danio albolineatus
TTTGGAAAATAATTGAATTTACTAATTAAAGTAAAAAAATATATATTGTACAATTGCAAGCTTTAAATCTGATTTTCTGTCAAATATGTCTGTCCATAATAAACGATAATGGGCTTAGACATTAAAGCTTTAGATCAACTAAAATTAAAAAATTACTCACTATTTACTCTATGTAAACTATTTTTTAAACACAAAAGAAGATATTTTGAAGAAAGCTGTAAAACTGTAAACATTGACTTCCTTACTAGGACAAAAATACTATGGAAGTCAATTCCAGCATTCTTCAAAATAGCCCACTTTTGTGTTTATTAGAAGAAAGAAACTCATAAAGGTGAAAGATGAGGGGAAAAAATGATGGCAGAACTTTCGTTTTTGGGAGAACTACTGTATCCCTTTAAATGTCTCTCTGTTATAATGTAAAGTGGGTCCTAATAAACAAAACACACCCTAAAAAACAAAAACCAGAATGTTTGTAATCTTTTGTTTGTAATGTTTGTAAGAAATGTAAATGAATGATCAACAATTTGCATTATTTAATTTTTCATTTCTTGTTGGAATATTGTTTTTAATGGTCAGCTGTTTAAAAAAAATTATTAAAGATTATTGCCATTTTGAATAAATTTTTTATTTGGTCTCATTTACTGTATACAGTAGAAGCAGAGAAACTTGGAAGATAATTTAGGTCTGATGGGGGTAGAAGTTAAATGTACTGCTGATGCTCAGTCAGAATTACCATCAGTCTGAATCATTAAACACACTGGCCAAGAATGAACCCGGCAGCAGTATTTGTGCCAGGGTGTGACCTGCATGAAGCAGCATTTCAAGGACATGGGAACAGCTTTTTTTAGAATTTTCCTCTGACTTCACCGCTACTACAATGCAAATGCGGTTACGAAGCATTGCACAGCTCTTGCCTCATACTTCACTCTAATAGATTTCATTAGGGCACCACAGGGCACGTGGCATTCGCTGAGAAACATCATGCCAAGCCTGAAGTTCACTGAGTTCAGTACAAAAGACCTTTAAAAGTCTGAACTCTCAACAACAACTCAGACTGAAAATGTATTCGTAGTATTCAGAAGATGCCAGAAAACACGATTTTCCATGATAACCCTAATCTAACCAACATTCATCAATACAACTTACATAGTAATTTTGTGTTTCTAAGATTGCTCTATATGGTATATTTAAAATCAAACAACCATCAAACAAATGATACAATGTGGTTTAAATAATACACTAAAAAAGCAGTGATGAACTTTAACCTTTTATGTCAAACCCAGGCTCATTATTGAAACCTACCCCTGTATACATTTCTGAATAATGTCCTAGATGGTTGCAGTTTTTGTTTTCACGAAACCGACAGAGGCTGTTGTTTACGTTTTTTCAAATTCTCAAATTTCTTTTGCGAGTGCCAGTCGTGCCTGCTCTGCTCACGTAAATCCACCAGAGGCCACTGTCAACTGGCTAACTGGCCGATACCCCCACCCACCCCCTTCCGATATATTTTCAAGAAAAGCCCTCACGGCCCTCTGATTATTACCTTGTTTTCAGTCCTTACCACATTCACACCCTGTTTTTTATTTTTTGCCTTTTATTTTTAACTCCTTCCTAGAATCGTTCTTCTCCGAAGTCTAACACAGTCATCGCAGTCAACTCCTCTCTGCGTCTCAAATATGCCAACGTACATGGTGAGCTACTGAGCAAACTGGTAACAGCGGAAAAGCCATCCACACAGAGGTAAGCGGTCAGCTGGTAGTGCGAAAAGTAACAGAAGCCATTGGCGCCGTCATACTGCCCCGTAGCATTCGTTTAAAAGACGAAATATAGTCAAATGTACCTCTGGCTGCATAATTAGCGCTCTCTATAAATGTATACAGGGGTACGTTTTCACAATAAGCCTGTTACAATGTCTTACCGGTGTATGTTGCTCTTGAGGTTTTTAGCTTGTTGTGCATCTTCAAGAGCTTTTTGAGTTTCCTGCGCAGTGCTGCTGTTCATCCCATCCATGAGCCACAGATCTCGCATTGACCTTTTCTATGAAAGACATACAGACAGGCATGCGTTAAATACAAGACAATCAAACTATAACACTCAAAAATGCTAATGAATAGGAAACTACACATTTATCATGGAGTAGGTACCTTGACATGTTGAAGCTTCAGTTTCTCTCTGTCGATTTCAAGTCGTTTAAGGGCAATTTCTTCTTGTATTTTCTTCTTATTCTGTGGGCAATTGGACACAAGCCCAAATAGAGACATGGAAGAGACATATGCTATAATGGTCAAATAAATAAATGAATGCTGTTATTATTGACAACTAAAAATATGTATATGCACTCAATGGCCACTTTATTAGGTACACCTTACTAGTACTGGGCTGGACCCACTTTTGCCTTCAGATCTACCTTAATCCTTTGTGGCATAGATTCAACTAGGCACTGGAAACATTCCTCAAAGATTTTGTTCCAAATTGACATGATAGCATCATGCAGTTCCTGCAGATTTGTCAGCTGCACATCAATGATGCAAATCTCCCATTCCACCACATACCAAAAGGTGCTCATTGTCCCAAAGGAACTCATTGTCACGTTCAAGAAACTAGTGTGAGATGATTCCCGCTTTGACATTGTGCATTATCCTGCTGGAAGTAGCCATCACACTCAAAGTGTGCCAAGAAAATATCCCCCACATCATTAAACCAACACCACCAGCCTAAATTGTTGATACAAGGCAGGATGGATCTATGGTTTCATGTTGTTGACGCCCAATTCTGACTCTACCATCCGAATGTCGCAGCAGAAATCTACTCATCAGACCAGGCAACGTTTTTCTAATCTTTTATTGTCCAATTTTGGTTAACCTGTGTGAATTGTACCCTCAGATTCTTGTTCTTAGCTGACAGGAGTGGCACCCGGTGTGGTCTTCTGCTGCTGTTGCCCATCCACCTCAAGGTTTGACGTGTTATGCATTCAGAGATGCTCTTCCACATACCTCGATTGTAACAAGTGATTATTTGAGTTACTGTTGCCTTTCTATTTGCTCAAACCAGTCAGGACATTCTCCTCTGACCTCCGGCATCAACAAGGCATTTAAGCCAACAGAACTGCCGCTCACTGGATAGTTTCTCTATTTCTGACCATTCTCTGTAAACCCTAGAAATGATTGTGTGTGAAAATCCCAGTAGATCAGCAGTTTCTAAAATACTCAGACCAGCCCGACTGGCACCAACAACCATGTCACGTTCAAATTACATGTCCCTTAAATTACATTTTTTCCACATTTTGATGCTCGGTTTGAACTGCAGCAGATCGTCTTGATCCTTGTCTAAATGCTTAAATGCATTGACTTGCGGCCATGTGATTGGCTGATTATAAATTTGCAATTATGAGCAGTTGGACAGGTGTACCTAATAAAGTGGCTGGTGAGTGTATATTCATTATTTATTTACCAAACAAAATATTTTGAGAAGTTTGAATATGCAGACATTTAAAAAAAAAAAAAGTGTTCGTTTTTGAAACTGATCTAATTTTTGTCTTTGTATTTGTTACACATCTTGTGTATTTTTTTTTACAAAGTGGCATTGCCAACTACTGGCTTGGTATCCATATGACAGCATTTAAAAAAAAATGTTTTCTCTTATCTGTGTAAACAAATACAATACTGTAGATTGGATCTGACTTTTTTCAATACAAAAAAAAGAGTAATTTTTAATACACTGTAGTCATGTAAAAATATCCTAAAAATATCATCACACAAAAACAATCAGAATCAATGTTTTCAGAGAGCCTTGAAATAAGCAGGTTACCGTAATAGCTTGAAGACGTTCCTTTAAGAGCTCGGCTTCCTCCATCCTGCCTCTGAAGAATAAAAAAAATAAAATTATACACAGATACCTTTATGCGGCACTATAAAATCATAATCCACACTGTATTAAGTCTGAGAGTGTATTTGGAGATATGGGTCAAACTCCATACGGTGACACCGATATTTCGCTACAGGAGTCCATTCATCATCACTTGCTTCCTGCTTTCTAAAGATCACTGCTTCCATGAATAGCAGTGGTGGTAAAACAGTCTCTGTGATGCACCATAAATAATCTGCCTGACAGCATTTGGTTGCCCGTGTCCAAGTGTGTGACCCCTTGTAGATACAGCGGGGTTTCATAGGCGTCCAAGACCTAAGGCTAGCTTACCCCTTAAAGTATCCCCATGCTTCATGCACCCATGCAGTTTATAGTTAAATATCTTTTGAAATAGGCCAGATGTGTCCTCCTGTTATTGCCACATCAGTGTAATGCAGGATTATGAAACAATATTGCAAGGGCAAGAAATATTTTAATGAATTTTTTAGTAATGGCAAGGTTTTCTTAGTTTTGTGCAGGGTCGTTCACAAAATGCTGTCAAATAAAACAGTTTAAACGCTTTTTTTTTGTGATATAATGATAATATTTTCAATAAAATGCACTTTATTCAATACATTTACATGACTTTTGCTATTAAGTTATAGTGTTTTGTGCGATTGCATTTTCTAATTTCTGTTATACTGTACAAAAATATTGCTGTTAGGCAAAAAAAATCTGTAACAGTTTCTGTGTTTTGGGATTCACAAGTCCGTTTATTTATGGTTGTGAATTGCATTATGGGACCTTGATATCTGCTCTGTCAACTTTTGATGTTGAAAATTCAACTCTACGGTTTAACAAAATGACTTTTATTGACATTTTAGTAGCTTGAAATAATATAAATGTATAAGAAATGATGGGTGATGCAGTGGTGTAGTGGGTAGTGCTGTTGCATCACAGCAAGAAGGTCACTGGTTCGAGCCTCGGCTGGGTAAGTTGGCATTTCTGCGTGGAGTTTGCATGTTCTCCCTGTGATCGTGTGGGTTTCCTTTGGGTGCTCCGGTTTCCCCCACAAGTCCAAAGACATGCAGTACAGGTGAATTGGGTAAGCTAAATTGGCCGTAGTGTATGTGTGTGAATGAGAATGTATGGGTTTTTCCCAGTGATGAGTTGCAGCTGGAAGGCCATACGCTTCGTAAAACATATGCTGGATAAGTTGGCGATTCAATCTGCTGCGTCGACCCCAGATTAAAATAGAGACTAAGTTGTTGGAAGAAAGATCAAGGGCCCATAATGCAATTCAAAAGCATAAATAAACTGAGTAACATAAAAAATAAAAACATAAATCACAAAATACTGAAAAGCTTTAATTTACAGATTTTTATTTCAGTGTAATGTTGTTTAAAGTGTAATCTACCCATCAAAACCATATAATTATATTTGTATACAGTTTAATCTAAAGTGCAATTTTAAATTCTAACTCAAAATATTTGAATTTCACCATTTAAGACTTTTGGTTGGTTGTATTATATATTATTGTATACGATAGTATTATTTATCTTTTTAGTCATTTCTAGAATTTACATCTGTATCTCAACTTAACCTACTGTTAAATGCACTCTAAAACATAAAACATACACTTATGAAATGTTGGTCATGCTCTAATGTTAAAATGATTCTAAAACCATAATTAGCTGTCTAGTTTTTACAACTTTCACTGAGGAGCAAATGTGTTCCCTAAAAAAAAAATCAAACTTAAATGAATAAAAAAAATTAATTGAGTGGTTCAGAGTGTACATGGTCACTCGTGGTCAACATGGTCTGTGCCTGTGGGTTTCTAGGCTGCTCTTTCTTTTCCCAGGAAATGTGAGAAGGACTCCAGACTTCCCGTCTCTGTCCATGTTTCATATAGACAGTGTCCAGTGCTGACTCAACACAAGCCTGCTCATCTGCTTTACACAAAGAGCTATACTCAATCACTGTCCTCAACTCACAGCAAAGTTCAGCTCATTATCATATTCTGAAAGCTGCAATTCACAGTCCAAGGAGTAAACTATTTTATTTAAAGGGGACCAATTTCAATACACAATAAAAACAGTAATGATTAAAATAAAAAGATTTGATTTCTATTAAAATATTTGGGGTCATTAGGGTTTATATTGTCTGTTGTTTTTATCCCCTTCATTTCAAAATTTCGTATTATTGTAAGATGTTATTAATAAACAATATTTTAAGACATTTTGAAATTGTATGCATATCCCTGTGATGGCAAAGTAGAATTTTTAGCATCATTACTACAGTATTCAATGTCATACGCTCCTTTAGAAATCATACTATGATTTATTATCATTATTAGTGTTTCTTGATATGTTTGTGGAAACTGTGATTCATTTTATTCATCAGGTCGTTTGACTGACTGAAAATAGGAAAGGAAAAATGGGAAATATTTAGATAATATATAGGCCTATAGAACAATTTCATAATTTCATCATACTAAAATGTTGTCAGAGAGATATAATAATAATTTTTGAATAATAATTTCAACAGATTTCACACAGATTTCACAGGTTTTGACTGAACCATGAACCTGACAAAGCTTTCATCATAAAACTTTTACTGTGTCATCACAGAAAGAGTTATGGTGTCTATCTGTAGCTGATCTATCTCCAGACCTATGGGTGAGTTAGGTAAACCCTTATGCTCCAGAATTCCACTAGACTCAGGCACATCCTAAAATTAGCAAAGGCCACCCAGAGGTACATTACCTAAAGAGTTCTAGATGGTGGTCCTTGTTCTCTGACAGTCTCACATGTATTCCTCAAACAACAACCTTTCGGAAACGAACCAAACTGATAAACTGCTAAAAAAAGGTGATTTAGATATTAAATATCCTTATGACTATTTATATCCATTTGTGCTTTAATTCATTGCCTATTTAAAGTGAGGTCAAGGTTTGAAATCTCACAGAATTGCATACATGCATGCCACATTTGGCCCAAACAGGCTATTAAAACTGAATCATTCATTCATTCATTTTCTTTTCGGCTTAGTCCCTTTATTAATCCGGGATCGCCACAGCGGAATGATCCGCCAACTTATCCAGCATATTTTTTACGCAGCGGATGCCCTTCCAGCCACAACCCATCTCTGGGAAACATCCACACACACTCATTCACACTCATACACTACGGACAATTTAGCCTACCCAATTCACCTGTACCGCATGTCTTTGGACTTGTGGGGGAAACCGGAGCACCCGGAGGAAACCCACGCAACCACGGGGAGAACATGCAAACTCCACACAGAAATGCCAACTGACCCAGCCGAGGCTCGAACCAGCGACCTTCTTGCTGTGAGGCGAACGTGCTACCCACTAGGCCACCGTGGTGCCCATTAAAACTGAATTTAGATTTAAAATGAAAATAAATAGGCTACAAAACTAGAGACAAGTTTCACCACAGACATATAGCAAATTAACATACTGATTGGCTTTTAGATATGATATTATTTTTCTTTACAGGTCACTGCTGCACTTCAGTTTCCCTATCAGTTCTAGCCAAGATGAAGATTGCCTAATCTCCTCTAATCTGATCACCAGTCAGTTAAGATGTAAATCTCTTGTTACATCTGCTCCCATAACAACATCCTGACTCAACAAACATTTACTAATTGTAGTTATCACTGATGCAGATATCCCACAGAAATGAACCCATCCCCAAAATTAATAAATTAATGAAAAATAAACACAAATTTCGTTTTTGTGACCACGCAAATAGCCTCCTTCACAAAATAAATATAGAAAATCAGAATTGCGGTGCACTTATTAGTTTTAAAATGTCACCGTGAAGATTTTTATGACTAATTTAAGAAATAGGTGAAAGTTTAAATCCTCACTTTTCCCAAACTAAATGTCACCCGATCCGCAGGACGCGTGGAAAAAGTCGGCATTTCATTTCTGCAGCTCAAATGACATTTGAAGATGAGCTGAGAAGCTCCAATAACTTACAAATGAACAAAACTTTTGACAAATTCGACATATTCTGCTATCAGATTTTTGACCTTCACACAATACTATCAGTGTATCCCCAAAAAGAAACCTAAACACACACGCACACACTTACCGGGCCGATGAAGTCGGACGTAAATCCAGCAGGGTTTCCTGAGTTCACGCGCAGTCGTCACGCAGCGCTCATTTAACTGCCAGGGCGCGCGCAGGTGCTGTGGCCATGATTGACAGCCCTTCCCTCAGCCAATGAAATGTCAGTGAGTTTGTTCAGTTGCTCTGTCTATACAGTTTCATCAGTGAAGTGAATGTTTGAGGAAAAAAGTGCAAGTACGTGCACTAATTAGCACAGTGCTATTTAGTGTATATACTTACAGGCATATACACAACAACAACAACAACAACAACAAAAACAAAAACGAAACAACAACAACAACAACAACAACAACAACAACAACAACAACAACAATAATAATAATAATAATAATAATAATAATAATAATAATTATAATTATTATTATTATAAGGCCTATTATTGTTACATTTTGTGTCTTTGTTGGGCAAAAATGACATAATAAAATCATGTATTAAAGTTTCTTTAGCAATGTGTTATTTTAATTTGTTGAATTTAATTGGAAAACATTTTCTGACATTTAGGGTTTATACCATTGTAACTTTACTATAGGATTCTGGAGACTCTTCAGGGCTGCATTCTAGGCAGAAAAACAGTACCACAAATCATTCTGACATGGGGCGACTCACAAGCTGCAGTCAAGTGTCAGGCATTCCTACATGACTCTGCTGTTTATTCACACCAGCTTTAGAAAATGAGACCCACGGCTGGACGGGACATTCCTACTGTTGCAGCTAATGAAGAGAATAAAGAGTGCTGAGCTCAGTGGTTAGCACTGTTGCATCACAGAATGAAGGTCCTGGCTGGACCAGAAACTTTTCTATGCCAACTTTGCCTGCTCTCCCCATGTTTGTCTGAGTTTCGTCTGGGTGCTCTCCTCATTTCCTCACTCAGTCAAAAAAAAAAATATTTTGTTGCTTGTTCAAACTACTTATTTAAAATGAGCTGAATCAACATAGTTCCAGAGTTTTGGGGGGAACAACTTAATTGTTTTATGTTCAGTCCATATAGATTTGTCAAAACAGTTCAATCAACTTAATCCTTTTGTGTTGGGACAACATGAAGGAATTTTTTATTAATTGGTTTATTATTACAGGTCTGAAAATCTTGATCTTTTTGTTTTCAAAACATGATTTTTACTTTATAATGTGCATGAGGCAGGCAGACGGTTCTTGGCATGACAAGTATCAGATGAACTGTATCAAATGCTTTTTATCCACTTTTAGCTTTGATATTTGGTATATGACCACCTTGCAACTCCAAACAGTAACTTCAACAGTAATGCTATCCGATGTCTTCTGCAATTGTTAAAGGCTTTCCTTTGAATCCTGTGAAAGAACATAATTGTGTGACATTGACAGTGAAATAGAGTTACCTACTTTATTGTATTTTGTAAGATCTATAAAAATAAATCTCATTTCTAAATGGTTTAGTATGATTACTTTTTTATTCATGTATTTCATTCATTTTGTGGACAACATGCAGACAAAACAAAAACAGCTGATATCTTTGAAATATGGCAGCTATTAATTTTGGCCATCATGAGTTTAAATCTTACTGTTTTACATCTTGCAGTTGACTTGATATCTCACACTTCTAAATTGTTCTTAAAATTTCAGATTTGAGGATTCTTAAAGTTGATTAAACTTAAATTCCTTAAAGTTTATATATTTGTAAAAATAAAAAATTAAATTCTCACTACAGATTTCTCACAATTTCATAACCATTCTTGCAATTATTACTTTATTTCCAATGGCAATTCCACGTTTACCCTTCATAATTTTGACTATTTTTTTTCGGATTTGGGAAATATAAACATAAAATATAAAAAAATATAAAATTGCCAGATCTACAAGATTGTGAGTTTATATCTAGTTTATAAAAAGTTACAATGAGCTCCTTAAATGTTTTCCACAGCTTAAACAAGCTTCTGTACATTTGCTTAATAGTTCAAATATAAGATTCAAAGATAAGATTCATGAATGAAAGAGGCAAACAAATGTAAAAGCAAACTACTGAAAGCTGCAGTAGCATCTGTCATATTTCCTGCTTCCTGATCAAATGACTGGTGCTGTAAGATATCTAGGGTATGTGTGAGGTGCGGCATCACATGCTCCTGACCTCAGACAGCTGAGGTCAACCAGAGCTTTTAAAGAAACATCCGGAAAATAAAGAGTGGTCGTCAGACAGCAAGCTTGCTTCAAATAGCACAATGATAACATCTATGACATTCTACACATTTACCATTAAATGAAATAGTTTTATGGAATTTTGCATATTTATTTATTATTTATATCATATTATATATTATTTATTTGTGCACATATATAATTATAATTATTACCATAATGTATCCTTATCTTGAAACAGCATTTATTCTATCATGATGTATATATACAGTATATATACATTTTCTTTTCGGCTTACTCCCTTTATTAATCTGGGGTTACCACAGCGGAATGAACCGCCAACTTGTCCAGCATCTGTTTTACGCAGCAGATGCCCTTCCAGCTGCAACCCATCACTGGGAAACATCCATAAACACTCATTCACACACATACACTACAGACAATTTAACCTACCCAATTCCCCTGTACCGCATGTCTTTGGACTGTGGGGGAAACCGGAGCACCCGGAGGAAACCCACGCCAACACGGGGAGAACATGCAAACTCCACACACAAATGCCAACTGGCTCAGCTGAGGCTCGAACCAGCGACCTTCTTGCTGTGAGGCGATTGTGTTACCCACTGCGCCAACTATTCGAGCATATGATTTACGCAGCGGACGACCTTCAAGCGGCAACCCAGTACTGGGAAACATCCATACACTTTACACATACAATTTTATTTATCCAATTCATTTACACTACATGTCTTTGAAACCGGAGCACCCGGAGGAAACCTACGTGAACTCGGGGAGAACAAACCAGCGACCTTCTTGCTGTGATGCAACACCACGTAGTTACTGTGCCACCCTTTTGTAATATCTCTCTCTCTCTCTCTCTCTCTCTCTCTCTCTCTCTCTCTCTCTCTCTCTGTATATATATATATATATATATATATATATATATATATATATATATAT
>CAIGQQ010035826.1:12329544-12342051 GCA_903798035.1 Danio albolineatus
CACACACACACACACACACACACACACACACACACACACACACACACCTACACACACACAAACACACACACACAATTATTAAATTTGATCTTTTTTATGCAAGTACATAGTGGTTAATGCCGCTTAAAATAAAGTGGGACCAAATAAATAAAAATAGTAATAAATAAATTCCAAAATTGACAAACCATTAACAAACCCTTAACTAAAATTTTAGTGTAATAATCTACTAATTAGCTGCTTATTGATTTTTAGTAAGGTTGTAATTGAGTTTAGAGATGTAAAATAAAATCATACTTTATAAGTGCTAATAAGCAGTTAATATCTTAATAATAGGCAGGTAATAATGCAAAATGTGTATATGTCAGCAATGACTAAATGCGGTGCTGAATTTCTGAGAGGGGTCTGGATGCAGACCTGGTGCAGTTGCAATCTGAGCTGCATGCAATGCACACACCCAACTCCCTGAGTGACGTCACTGGCTCCACTGAGTGCATTGTGTCTGACATTGAGTCTCTGAGATATGCAGTCTCAGCTTGCAAATCCAAGTCTGCATCAAGATGCTAGATTTCTAAATTGTACTTTATTGAATGCTCCAGTAGATGGCACTGCTCTGCATCAGATGCCCAAACCTACCAAATCTTCAAAGATGAAGAAAAATCAGTAGCACAAACAGTAAACACTATAATAACTCAGTTCTGCTGTAGCAGCACAGAAACAAGTAACATAACACATTACAAAAGAGTGTTGACCTTGCAAAATATGAAATGAGAGCTTATAGTTTTGAACGGCAGCTTCACTCCAAATGATGCATCAAGAGCTAGCGTTTAAAGCACTTTCATGCTGTGCAGAGGAAAGCAGGCAATAATACAATCATGTTATTTGTTCTATTACATTATGGCACCTTCAAAAAGCAGGTCCTCACCCCGTCATGCATTCTGTCTAGACTCATTTGAGCTTAAAAATAACAATGGATTTGCTCTTCGCACCAGAAGGGTTTTAATATGCTAATACTCCTGATGTAGCCTTAATCGCACACTTCAGATTTGGTCTAACAAAGGTTTTGGGGAAGCGCCAAATAACACTTCAGTGGTCTTGATATGGGGTTAAGATAATAACGCTTGCCTGCTGACACACGTTAAACAATTACACACTGCTAATAACATGCCTGACATTGGCACGTTACAGAAACAATATACCAAAACGTACATATTAATAAGTGTGCATAAGTTGATTGTATAATTGAATGCTTCATTAATAATGTATAGGTGAATACTGTACATTTTGAAAGATTAATCGGCAATATGCAGGGATGTGACAGTGTTTGGGCTGTGCTGTGTCAAGCTGAGTCGTCTATTGCAGTGAATGACGCGCCGGTTGCTTCAGTGGCATGGTTGCTATGGTGAATTTTCACATGAGCAACAGTGGATTGCATGTTTCTCTAGTGCCCTCCACAGTATGTCAAGCAGCGAACTATGAAAATGGTTTGAAAAAAAAGAAGAAAGAAAGAATGGAAGGTCTTTTGTGTCTCTCTAAGTAAACATGATCTTTGCCCTTTGGCTGTTTATGGTAGTAAATCTCAATTGGTAAAGATGTTTTTCCTTTCTCAGATTTTATGAACATTAATTGTAATCCAACAGGGTTAGCGTGATGTAATTGCAAAGGAAACATAATTGATTTTTTATTTGTCATACGATCATATACTGTAATTGCATAGATGTTATGTGCTCTATGTCTCACTCAGAGGCCATAGTATTGATTGAAAACAGGTGTGCATGCAGTCAGCCGTGAAATGTACAGTCAAAATTAGAAAATTTATCAAACAAGTCTTTCCAGAAATATTGTATTCTTTATTGTTCCAAATTTGAGTGAATTGATGCTGTGGCTATAAAACATGCTAGGGTTTTACAAAACACACTACTTGACAAAGGTCTTGCCGTTGATCCCAGGTGTAACAGCAACAAATAATAACTTGACTTCTAGTTGATCATTGGGAAAAGTTGGAGAAAGTAGATGTTTCCGATTAATCATCTGTTAAACTGAATGCCAATCATCACAGATACTGCCTACTACCTATTGGAACCCGCATGGACCCAAGAAATCAGTTTAGTTTGGTGAAGGAAAAATCATCATTTGGGGTAACATTCAGTTTGAGGGCGTGTGAGAGATCTGCAGAGTGGATGGCAAAATCAAAAGCCTGAGGTATCAAGATATTTGTGCTGCCCATTACATTGCAAACCACAGGAGAGGGCAAATTCTTCAGCAGGATAGCACGCTTGTCATAACTTCAGCCTCCACATCAAAGTTCCTGAAAACAAAGAATGTCAAGGTGCTCCAGGGTTGGCCAGCCCAGTCACCTGACATGAACATTATTAAGCATGTCTTGGGTAGAATGAAGGAGGAGGCATTGAAGATGAGTCTAAAGTATCTTGATGAACTCTGGCAGTCCTGCAAGAACGCTTTCTTTGCCATTCCAGATTACTTTATTAATAAGTTATTTGAGTCATTGCAGAGATGTATGAATGCAGTCCTCCTCCAAGCTCATGGGAGTCATACACAATATTAATTCTTTTTCCATTGCACCATGACTTTATAATCTACGACTATAAGACTACTGTCCTAATTAAATAATTATAAATCAAGGCATCATCATATTTTATTTTGGTAAAACAAGCATAATCTAGGAGCACTTTGCTTTTCATATTAGCCAAATGATCAAATAGAAGTCAAGTTATTATTTGTTGTTCCTAAAACTTGAATAAGTAACAAGACTTTTGTCAGGTAGTGTAGGTGTCATGATCACCAGCGATCTTAACTCCTTAGATCGCTGGAGAATATGCACAATGGCTTACGGACTACAAATCTGCCATGTCATGGACTACATCTCCATACATGCACTCTGCTCACACACATGTTGCTCATCCTGATTGATTGCACACACACACACACCACCGAAGGATTGTCAAGGACTGGTTACACACACTATTTAAACCACACAGAAACACTCACTGTTGCTGAGTCTTGTCTGTTTGCTTCATGTGACATTACAATGTGTTTCCTTGTGTCACGATTACAGCAGATTTGTAGTTCATGGAAAGTGTGTGTGTGTGTGTGTGTGTCAACCAGCGATCTCTGGCTGTAGTTATTAAATTCAGTATAGCAGTGGTCATCGAAGGCAAACAGGTATGTAGAGGAAAACCAGAATCGTAGTCAAAAACAGACGGAAGGTCAATAAGGCTGGCGGCAGACAAGGATAAACAAATAAGGCTAAGATCAAAACACGGGAGACAGGAACAAGGGAAACGAGTTGTAAGGTCACAATACAGGAAACAATACTAAGCAATGACTGTGTGCGAGTGTGCTGTTTATAAAGTGTGTGTAATCAGTCCAGAAGCAGCTTCAGCTGAGAGAGTCTAATCAGATGGTGACTTGGAGCAGGAGTGTGCGTGTGTGCTGCGTGACTGGAATTGTAGTCCATTAACAAGCAGATTTGTAGTTCATGGAATGTGTGTGTCAACCAGCGATCTCTGGCTGTAGATCGCTGGTGGTCGTGACACCTTGGTCTTGTTTTCCCGTGTTGTTACCTTCGCCTTGCTAACCTGTTTATCCCTGCCTGCCGCCAGCCTTTTGACTCCTTGCCTGTTTTCGATCTGCATCTGTTTATTCCTGTTGACCATTGCTAACCTACCTCGCTAATAAACCTGCATTTGGATCCACACCTCGGTTGTCAGTGTCACATCCCCGTGTTACAGTAGGCCTAACCATGGCACTTTAACGAAAACCTTTTTTGTAGAAAACATAGTATTAAAAATTAGAGCTAATCAAACATTGCTGACAAAAACAAAACAAACAAAGAAAAAAACACTACTCAGTTAGAAGAGCATGAAATGAACAGGCCCTTTGCTTTGAATAACTTAAGCACATCTGTAATCACAGGCATCAAAGACATCACTTGTCTCTCACAATTTGTTTGGCAAAATTTGAAAATTGTAAATTGTTTTCTAATTCATCTGTACTGTAAATCTGACATTTGAACCTTTAAAATCAAACATATTGCACTGATAGTTACTTACTAACTGAAATGTTAAATTGTCTGCATACGTTTTTGGCCATAATTAGACATTCAACTTCATGTAACACATTTAGCAATGCATTTTGTGAACAGTTAAGCACTAAGCTGCTCTTTAGCTGAAATTTAGTTAACTTTTAAAAGAAAACTTTTATTATTTTTTTGTGCTTATGCATGTATTCATTCCTTCATTCTTTGTGATCAAACAATAAATGGGGACCCCCTGCAGTACCACCACAACCCCCCTGTGAAGATCTCTGGTTTATTCAAGCACACAATCATGCATGCTTGCAGATGCAGACTCGTTCAGCCAAACAGACATTAGTGCATGGTGTAATTTCTTCTTCAGAGTTTCTGTCCCTGCCAGGACATTCCTTAATGAGTGTCATTCAAGGATGAGCTGAAGATGGTTGGGGGTCTCAGCAGGCTGTGTCCTGTCTCATCAGTCTCCCACAGTCTCAGGGTATCACTGCCCCCTCAACCACTTCCTGTCTATTAGACAGCAGCGACATTAGTGAGCTTACAGAGGCGGAAAAGTCTGTGTACTTACATGAACTCATATTACTCAAACAGTACGAGTTTTGTGTCACAATTATTTATAATAAAAGTATAAATCATATATTGTAGGTTGTGATTGACTGTACTTTATATGCATTACACAATTCTGTAATCATGTGCTCATCTTTATGTCACTCCAGGTGCATTATTTTTATTTAATGGAAACATAAAATGAGACGGTGTACAGAAAGTCTGACCTGCTCCAGTACATATACTCTCAGAAATAAAAGTACAAATTCTGTCACCAAGGTGGTGCCTTTTCAAAAGACTCATGTTTATAATTAATTGGTCCACAATGGTACTTTGCAGGTACATATTAGTACCTAAAAAAGCACAAAAGTATACCCTTTGTAAAGGCAACACCACAGTGATAGCTGTGTGGAGTCGAAGATTACACCAAGATTTTTACATATATTTGACTAGAGTTGCCTTAAGATGCTATTTTAAAGTAGTTTACTTATGTTGTATGATTTTGGACGGTGGGAGGAAACCGGGGAACCTGGGGAAAACCCTCACAAACCTGGGGAGAACATGCAAACTCAGCACAGAAGCACTGACTGGCTGAGAGAGGGGCAGAACCAGTGGCGTTCTTGCTGTGAGAAAACAATGCTAACCACTGGGCCACCATGCCGCCATATCAGTGAAGGGGAGGTGTTGGGGTGGAAGGGGGGATTCTTCAAGACGAAAATATCTGGAGTTGAAAGCTTTGGTAATTGATAGTGTGTCAGGATTCGAATGATTGATGCAATACACGGAGCTGTGTTTAATCATAAGCACATGTTCCTCTGGAAATTAGTTGATAAATAAACCGCACTTTGTGATACCCACTTTAGTAGTTCAAGTTTTACCTCATGGCGTCTTGAAGGGGTGAAGTCTCAACATCAAGCTGCTGGCATACCTCAAGGCTCAGTTCTTGGTACACTTCTGTTGTACATTTACATGGCATCACTACAATTGTTGGTTTTAGAATAACTGCTTTTTCCAACCCAGGCTCATTCTGAAAATTTACTCCTATATGCATTTCTGGAGAGTGCCAAATACATTCCAGGAGTTTTTTTAGGAGTTTTTATTTTTGCGAATGCACCAGAAACCGCTGTGTAAGTTTTTTGAGATCTCAAATTTCTCTTGTGAGAGCCACTCGCACCTGCTGCTCTCACGTAAATCCACTAGAGGCTGCTGTCGACTGACCGACTGACCCACCCTCCTCCTTTCCTAAACCCAACCTATAGTGTTTTCAAAAGTACCAATTGACCTGGCCACCCACTTCCCAAAACCCAACCAACAGTGTTTTCAAGAGCAATTCAGAAAAATGAATTTTTACCACATTTTCAGATTTTACAACAATCCCACCCTATTATTTACTGTTTATTTTATTTTTTGGTTCTGTTTTTTTCTTACCCGCTTTCTGGAACCATTCTTCACCAGACTCGAACCACGTCATCATGGTCAACTCCACTTCACATCACAAGTCCATAGATGTAGGTGGTGAGCCACTAGACAAACTGGTCAGAGCAGAAAATCTGTCCTCCACACGGAGGTAAGTGATCAGCTGGTAAGTGAGAAAAGGAACGGTGTCATACCACCCCACAGCATTCATTTTAAAGACAAAATGCAGTCATATGTACCTCTGGCTACATAATTTGCGATCTACAGAAATGTATACAGGGCTATGTTTTCAGAATGAGCCTGACTTTTTCCCTGCTGTATTGTTGACACTCAAGTCTACCTCCAATGATGGATGATCCAACATTTACTGCTCAATTCTCTGCCTTCCTGACAGACATTTCTTGCAAGATGAAGGATTATCACTTTCATGTCAACGTTCTCAACATTGCAGCTTGTTCTTTTCCAGTCAACCCAGCTTTTCCTCACAAGATCAACTTCACCTTTTCACTTTTTTACTTTTCGAAACCTCCGTCTATTCAAGGTACTGTTATTTGCCTAAAAAAAACAACCAAAACACTCTGCACACCCTGAAGACGTATTTGCCCTCCAAAAATGTGAGCTCTGTTATTTTGACTGTTAACTGCTGTTAACATCTGGAATTGTAGCACAGACTTCATTATTAATTCTTTTTCCACTGCACCATGACATTCTATTCTATACTTTACATTATTTTTGTTAAGTGACAAGACATTTGTCTAAGCAAAGTCAGACCTTATTGTCCTAATTAAATAATTAAAAATCAAGGCATGATCATATTTTATTTTGGTAAAATAAGCGTAATCTTGAGGCCTTTGCCTTTCATATAAGCTGCTTGAAGTTATTTGTTGTTCCTAAAACTTGGATAGGTAACAGAACTTTTGTCAGGTAGTGTATACTTTATTACACACTAAACTTCAAAACTTTGGGATTTGTATAATTTTTTTTATTAATCTTGCTCTGGAAGCCTGTATATTAAACAATAATAAAAAAAACGTACAAACCGATAAAATGTAAAAATTCTCAGCATATCATCAAACTTGATTGGCTTCAGAAACATTTGATTAACCTAATGTTCTGTAGCAGTTTAAAACCTATTTTTCTTATATGAGCAACACAACCCCACACCCTTGTGGGTTTGAGATCTTCCATCACTGCCTTTAACAATACATTTATTTCACCACTCTCAGCTCAACTCTTCTGACTCTCATCCAGGCCAAGACATAACTTCCTACAACCTGAACGTCTGCCAGTTCTGTGCAGTTTTGTGTGAGCGGCCCAGCAGGGGGAGGAGAAGAAACGTTTTTTTTTTTTTTTTTTGTAAGTAAGTCTGCTGCACGTTCACATGCATGAGAACAGTTTCTTCCCCTACAGGCACTGAAACCACCCGCTGATCACTCCAATCCACAGGCAAACATGATCCACATTTCTCTTGAACATTACAGGGCATCCATGCAGAAACAGCACATGACATATACGCCTAACAATAACAACTGTTTGCTATTTCGTTTTAAATTTATATGCTAGATTTGGAGTGTTGTAAATGGGTTTATTTTAATACAGTACAGATACTTTAAAATAGATACTTACAGGTAAAATAAACAGTAAACACTACGCTGTACAATGATAATTTGAGTAATATGTAGCACAATATTTGCCTGCTGGTCTACATGGTATTCTAAATTTCATTAGTACACAGATTGTAAACCACAGAAATGATAGTATTCAGTATTTGGGTATGATATACACTGAGGTTGTATTAGCTAATGTTAGTTAATGCATTTACTTACGTAAAAAAAAAGGAGAACAATACATTTATTACAGTATTTGTTCATGTTAGTTAACGTTACTCAATGAACATACAGTTATTCGTTTTTAGTTCGTTAACTCACTACAATGTTAACAAGCATTGTTTGGATGTTTATTGTGCCTTTGTAAATGTTCAGCTGTGATTAATAAATGCTGTACAAGTATTGTTCATGATTAGTTTATGTTAGTAATTATATTCACAAATGAAACTTTACTTAAATTGTGACCATTATTTCTTTAATCAGGTAAAAACAAAGATAAAAAAATAAAAAAATAAAAAAACAAATAAATGAATATATATATTTTATTTAATATATATATATATATATATATACACACTTATATATACATCTACAACATATACATATACAATATATATATATATTCAAAACACACACAGAATTATAGAATTAAATACAATTATAAAATTAAAATCAATATATACACTGTATGATATGCATTTTTATTCAAAAACAGAAACTGAAATTTTTCAAACGGTCAAAATAAGTTGAGACTATGGAAAACTTAAAGAGCCCATATTATGGATTTTTGAAAATGACCTTCTATGCAGTGTGTAACACAGCTCTAAGTAAAGTGAAATGTCCAGCTAAGGCTTAAATCTGAAAGTGCAAAGTGTTTAAAACGATTGATTCATATATAAAAGAGTCGACTCATTGTTGTTTAAATGAATCGTTATTAGAACGAGTCTTTAGCCGTTTCGGCTTGACGTCAACGTGAAACATAATAGTTGCGCGCGCAGACCCGGGAAATTTGAACTGCCCGGCCCCGCCCACAGACAGGAAGGAAAAGTGTAAGACAACAAGCACTGTATTGCAGTAAGTGTTGTAGCATAACCAGCGGGACAGCAGTGACGTGTGATCTGAGTAATATCTAAGTAAATCTTTATACTGTTTGATGGCAGTATAAAGATTTAGAGAGAAATTATTGACAGCTTTTTCAGTATTGGTTTTCGCGTTTTGCTCTTTGTAGACGGTCCCTAAGGACCGGTCTCTCTGCCGCCTGCACAGAGTTTAATATAAAGCGTCCAGCATGTAGGCAAAGCTCATTTTTAGGAAAATAAGGTTGTAGGTGATTGTATACATTGCGACGGTTGAAAAGAGGTGCTATTTGTGTAGGAACAATGTTTCGGTCATGAGTTATTGATCCGGAAAACACGACTGCTGCTAACTTTACTAAACTTATCGGCATTCCGGTTAAATCATGACCCGCAGACGCTATGCTCTGAAGTGCGAGGGAAAAGCTGTGTTATTTTCCCTACCTAGAAATCTCTTTTCCCTACCTGGAGTGGTTGAGGTTTTTTTTCGTAAAATACCTGAGAATTACATCCCCAACATGGTGCTGTATTCACGTCATCTCTCTGAAGAGAGCTACACTAATCTACCAGCTTACGACGCGGGATTTGTTGCACGGTTGTTGTTAAAGGATGGATCAATACCCAGTTTATTTGGACCTGCGTGTTCTTCCAGTCGTGTTGACTGTAACAAGGTAAATATGGATGTAGTTGTCTGTATTGTGTTTGCTCCGTGCAGCATGTAGCGGTAGCCATTTAGCTTACTGCCGAATGAAACTATTTGTTGGCTTACAATAGTCCATGAAGTGTTAATTATTACTGAATGTTTGTTGTTATGATGAATAATATAGCAATACGCTGTTGTACAAAAGCAGTGATTTGTTTTCAATGTGTTCTGGCATTGGGCTGCTGACACGGACGTGACGTGGTGACGTGACGTGGTAGCGTCACGGAAAGGAGGTGCTTGGGGAAAAAGACTCGCTCAGACGATTCATATGGGAGTCGGTGGGAAAATGAGTTAAAAATAAATAGATATTATAAGACATCGAAAGTGTTTTTTAACCTTGCATACATATCATCCTGTTGTTTGGGACTTCAAAAAGTGAAATTTAACCGTTCTCAACCCACCATATGGGCTCTTTAAAAAAACGAAGGCAGTGATTTCTAAAATTACTGTGACTTGTATTTTATTGCAGACAATATAACAAACATTATTTAATGTGTTCATCATGTTTTATGTTTAATTTTTATAGTTTTTTTCAAAATAAACATGCATTCCAATTTTGGTTCTTGCGACACATTTCAGAAAAGTTGGAACAGTAAAGTGTAAACCACTATGTAATGTTGCCATTCTTTTTCACAACACTTAAAAGACTTTTAGGGACTGAAGACACCAAGTCATGAAATGTTTGTTGTTGCATTTTGCGCTTCAAAATGCAACGTACAATCTCTATTAGAGAAGGTCGGGACTGCAGGCAGGCCAGTCAAGTACCTGTATCCTGTTCTTTCGCTGCCAAGACTTTGAAATGTGTGCAGAATGTGGTTTTGCATTGTCTTGTTGAAATATGCATGGGCGTCAGTGGAAAAGAAGGCAGCATATTGTGCTCCAAAATCTCTATGTACTTTTCAGCATTAATGGTGCCATCACAGAAGTGCAAGTTACCCTTGCCAAGGGCTCTGACACAACCCTATACCATAACTGACCCTGGCTTTTGGACAATGATTTTCTTCTTTGATCCAGAGCACACTGTGTCCAGCAATTCAAAGGATGTATCATAGGATGTATCAAAGGATGGAATCATATGTTTAAAAATAAAATAAAGTTGACCAGGCAAAACATGAATTATTTTGTGTTCATTTTGTCAGCAATGAAATACAAGTCAAAGTAAATTTGGAAATCACTACTTTCTTATTTATTTACATTTTCCATGCTCTCCAAAATACTAAAATGTCAACATGTGTTTTATATACCATCACACATTTTTATATATGGAACATACAGTATAATTAACTAAACAATAAAGTGAAATAAAAGTGTGTCTATCCACTCAGCTCTTTATAACATACACATCACATTAAAATACATTGCATCAAACTAAATACAGAAATGCAACAGCCTTCAACATATCCCATCATAGGCTATAATAATCTGGCTTTAAATTATGTGGATTGGCAACATATTTTAGTAAAGAGCAAGATTTTATATGGGAAGGGCTGCTGTTACATCATCTACTTTTCGTTGCATTCCCAAAGCATCTGTGAGTGTGGATGACTGTAACAGGATTTGGGGGTCTCGCACGGTCTGACCTACATTTCCACAATCACTGTTTTTTTTAGGTGTTTCAGCCCAAAGGACACACTGCTGTATAAAGTATACTTTTGAAAGCCTGACAATATGTGAAACAGTCACAAATGAAACAAATGGCCAGGATAAAACTATACTAACTATCCAAAATACAGAAAATAGAAATAAAAATAAATACATAAAAAATAAAATAACTAAAACAATCAAATCTCGCTCATAAATTTAAAAGGACGACAATATACCAATATTAATATAATTAAGGTAATTCTCTGAATAAGAATCTACCATATAAACAAGAGATTTTTGATTACCTTAATGTGGCTAAACTCCAACTCAAAGTACAGAGAACACAAATAGAATAAAGATGTGGATTATTTAGGTTTTAGTCACATTATAGAAAAGCAGTAGACATACACTCCTTAGTACACTACTACACACCTTAATCACACTATTACCGCCATGTAGGACAGTTTTCTACCAGTTATCAATAGTGTGATGACAAATACAAAAGTATATTGTTTTGAGCAATAATTAAAATCCACTGTCACTTGACACTCCTAAAAATTAAACACAGATAACTGTTCATGATACAGATACCATATGAAGATAAATTGTACAGCTCTGTATGCTGCTATGCACAATTTTGGATCGAACATCAGATGGTGTTGCATGGGAATGTCTTATTCAGAATAAGGTAACCCAGCTACAGTAACAAGAAACATTACGAGAACATTCAGTAATGCTCCCTAAAAGTACATTGGTGTAAATGTTAACACATAGTGTTATTAAAATACAATTTCTGGAATATTCTTGAAACTTTAATAGAAAAGATATTGAGATTAATATAATGTTAATGGGAAGTTCTAATAGTGTTGCAAATAACATTCTGAGAACTTTAATTTAACACATCGTCACCTTGGAAATATATGGTTCTATCTGCGTTCTGAATGATTTGGAGATATTGAGCTTCAAAGTTTTTGCTTTCCATAGCAAACAGTACGTGTATAACATTTGCTTTTTAAATAAAAAGTCTTAAAATGTAAACAACTCATTAAAAAAACATCCCATAATGAAAATAAGTTGTAAATGAATAAGAATGTCAATAACTCAATTTTGACAAAAATGTCAGATAGAACCTTATTCTAAGGTGACGACAAGACTAAAATGTTTTGAATAACGTTCATGTTTTGCATAATCAAAAGTAAAACATTATTATCTAAACAAACAAACATACAAACAAACAAACAAACAAAACAACCTGGATGTGGTGGGAAAGGCATGATCGAACACCCAAAATGGGGGAGAGCAAGCAGAGACACCGGTGGCTGGTCTGTGGTCCAATCATAAATAATCAGTAACACCTGTATTTTCTAGTGGTTGGGCCAGAGAGACACCTTCATAAGAGAAGGAGGAGAAGCAGCCGGGAGAGGGGAGCCTGAGGCGAGAGACTTGACACACAAACACACACACATGCACGCAAACGCAAACGCACACACACACACACACACACACACACACACACACACACACACACAC
>CAIGQQ010035826.1:12342061-12372299 GCA_903798035.1 Danio albolineatus
ACACACACACACACACACACACACACACACACACACACACACACACAAAAGAGCACAGCACAGCAAAAATAATAAACTTTTTGTGCTTACCTGAAATCGACGTCCCTGTCTTCTTCTTCTCACAAAAATGAACGTTATCACACTGGACTTTTTAAACATTGTAAGAACAGTACAGTAATGTTTTTATACTTACTGAGAATTATGGGAACATTCTTAGAACGTTTAATGTGGACGGAATGCTTTAATAATGTTTTTAATAACTTTCTGAAAAGTAATATAACATGAGACTGAAACATTTTGAAAACATTTTGAATGCAGTTTTTAAAAAACACTGTCAAAAATGTTTTTAACATTCTAATAACATTAAATAATAATGTTATATACATTCATTCAATCATTTTCTTTTCAGCTCAGTCCCTTTATTAATCTAGGGTCGCCACAGAAGAATGAACCACCAACTTATCCAGCTTATGTTTACGCAGCGCATGCGGAAAAAGGAAATGCGAAAACATCCATACACACTCATTCACACATACACTACGGACAATTTAGCCTACCCAATTCACCTCTACCACATGTCTTGTGGGGGAAACAGGAGCACCCGGAGGAAACCCACACGAACAGGGGGAGAACATGCAAACTCCAAACAGAACTGCCAACTGAACCAGCAGAGGCTCGAACCAGTGACCTTCTTGCTGCGAGGCGATCGTGCAACCCACTGCACCACCGTGGCAACCCTAATGTTATATAACCTAATGGAAATGATAAACGAACACATTTTGAACCTAAAAAATATTTGATTACTGATGTCAGTATAAACGTGCCCAGTAACAAGAATCTCTTGACTGTGTTGAGAACACTGAGGTGAAAATCAGATAAAGCAGCAGGACTGACCTGAGGAAAGGTATAGGAAAACAGCCCTGCATCAGAATGAATGAGGCTGAATGATGATGTCTACTACATTACCAACACATTTTCTTTGGATGGGCTCAGGAAATTTATGGGCAGACGGCAGGCAGGCTGGAGTCGAGGGAGGTGTTTGGATGGCCTCCTGCTGTATTGTAAACGGGTGTCTTCTGTTTTCACACTTTTAACTTTTCAGGTACTCTGCAACAGACTGTCACGGTTCTGCCACTTCAGTCTTGTTAATTCTTGTTTTCGGTGGCAGAGTCTGGACACTACCTCAGTCTAGTCCTGTGTGGTCCTTGTTAGAGTGCCGGTTGTGGGCGCGCTCGGACCTTGCGCGCTCCCGCGTGATGCGGGCGCGCGGGGCCTGGGCGTGTTCGCGATCGCGCGCTCTCGTCTTTGTGATCTGTTTGTCTGCAGCGTGCGGTTTCTTTCCCAGCGCCTTTTGAGTCTAGTCTGGTTCTGTTTCGGGTGGCGCTGGGGGTTGAAACATGCACGCTGCGTGTGTGAGCGCACGGTAGGATGTTTTCATTTTATCGTGCGCTTGTGTCTCGCGTTCAGTCCTCTGTTGTGTTTAGCACGTGGTGTGTGTGTTTACACACACACCGCGTGCTTGTGTTTATGTGAGTGCGTGGCTTGTGTTTGTCATGCGCTCTCCTGTCTATTGTCTAGCCCCACCCTCCTTGTTAACCCATTATTAGTCTATTATGTTCACCTGTTTGTGTGTTAATCATGTATGCTTTAAATTCTCCTCATGTCTGCTGTCCTGTGCCAGTTCGTTGTCGATCTTCCTGAGTTCTAGTCTTGTCCTGTCTCCTGTTTCCAGTCCTGATACCTACCAGCCGATCAAGTTTGTTTGTTTAATTATTCGTTAATGTTTTCCCCTCGGGGTTGTTTATTTTTCCCTTTTATTTTCTTTGATTATAAATAAACATCCATTACTGCACATGAGTCCTCGTTCTCCTTTTCCCCAACCCACAACCGTGACACAGACTCAATTTTATACATATAAAAAGGTATATATATTTTTATAGTTGTTACATAGTAGCAAACTATTGAGGGTTGAGGGTCTAAGCTATTTATTAATAGCTTGGTCAGGCAGGCAATAGTCAAACAGGAACAAACAGTAACATAAGGGTAATCCAAAATCGCAGTCAGCAAAGCAGGTTTATGGTCAGTACAGGTGGCTAAACAACATAAATCAATGAACAAAGCAGAGATTAAAAACCATAGAAGGACAAGACAAGGAAACCGCTGACAAACTTTACAGGGGAAGAAGACTCAGCACTGTGTGCTAATGTGAGGTGTATTTGTAGTCCTTGTAATCAGCCAATGATGAGCTTCCAGCTGTGTGTGCGCAATCGGAGAGAACTGGAACTGGTGTGTGTGTGAGGTGTATGATGGGATTTGTATTTGCTTCACAAGGAGAATGCCACGGTAGCATGAACTAATTTCATTTAATTTATTTTAAAATGTCAAATGCTTACTTTAACTGTAATAATTCAATAATTAATTGATTAATCACTTGATTAATAAAGTGAAACCATGGGAAGCTAAACTTCCTGAGAAAAGTCTTACTATTTCATAAAGACGTAAAGCTGTTGCTTGTGTCAAATTTAATTATTTACTTAAATACTTTTGGCACAGGCAGCAGCTTTGCATCTTCATGAAATAAAAGTATTGAATTATTTAAGTCACATTAGCTACGTTACCATCCAAAAATGCTAAGTAACTTTGTGTGCAAAACCGGAATATCGCATAAAAGGCGTGCAAATAAAGAAGCGATTCCATCCAATGAGTTAAAGCGAACAAAATCGTTACTACCTGATTAACTTGGGCCAAATATCAATAGTAACAAAGGAATTTATTGCGGTAGGAGAAGCTGCGCGAATCTTTTACTTATTTAACAAATGACTTGCGCCTCAGAAGACAATGCCGACACGCAATGAATGCTTGGTGGCGTTTGAAGGTGTGAGACACAGAGCACAGATGCTCTTGACAATTCTGGAGGTAAGTAATAATATAATTACACTAATACTGAAATGATTAAGGCATTTTAGAATGACCAAAACAATATTTCAGATGTTTTACAATGTGCTCAGCCTGCTGGTTTATCCATTCACACACATTTTTACCATCACATGATCTCACATGTGTGTACTGGAATTTGGTTGGTAAAAGTTTCCATCATAGTTTATGCGCATCTTTCCTCTTCAAATAAAAAGTTTATCCTACTCAGTTATGCACATACATTTTTTATGCACATTTTTAAAATGTATGCACATCTTGCCATTTCCATCAACCATTTTTTATGCGCATGTCCAAAATGTGCATAAAAATAGGTGGATGGAAATGTAGCTATTGTGACAAAGTCAAAATTATAAGAAATGAAACTACATTCAATTAAATTGAAATGAAGTTAAAAGATTTACTGAAAGATTATTAAATAAAAATGATGGCATTTAAAAATATATATATATTATTTAATTATTAGTATTTTTATGCAATTTTGGAATATTAATTCATTCATTTTCCTTCAGCTTAGTTTCTTATTTATCAGGGGTTTCCACAGCGGAATGAACCAACTATTCCGGTATAGTGTTTGTGTTTTATGCAGCGCATGCCCATCCAGCTGCTACCCAGTACTGGAAAACACCCATAAACTCTCAAATTCACACACTATAGCTAATTTTGTTTACCCAATTCACCTGTACAGCACGTCTTTGGAACCGGAGCACCTGAGGAAACCCATGTGAACATGGGAAGAACATGCAATTTTGGAATATAAAATTTGGAATTGTGAGAAACTAAATTGTGATATATATATATATATATATATATATATATATATATATATATATATGTGTGTGTGTGTGTGTCTTGTGACATACTGTATAAGGTCAAAATGTGAAATTAATGTCGAGTTCAAACTGCATGATTTTAGCCCCAATTTTGACTCGCCGACAGGTTTTGAGAAATCGCAGACAAATGCCTGAAATCACAGGCAAATCGGTGCTCGTTCACGAGAGTAATAATCACACAATGTGAACTATTAAAGACGCGATCTGAGAGAATCGCAGATGAGGAGATATTTGGCGTGCTAAATATCTGGAGCTGTCGGCGATTCAAATTATGCCGTGGGAAATGTGTTTTGACTGGAAATAACATCGGCGATCGCCTACAGCCAATGAGAGAGCAGCATTCACTAGTGTGGGTACCTGCAGGCCAGCGGGAGGTTGAGGAGAAGTTAAAAGCGCTCATTTTCAGTTTATTCAGACCCAAGAAATGGAGGGAAAATTAGTGTAAATTTGGCAGGAGACCCTGTGTGTGTTTGACGTGTCATGTGAGCAATATCACAAGCCAACCCGGTCAAAAAATAAAAAAGGTGAGGAGAAATTGCTAATTCCCTTCAAAGTCAGGTGAGCAAATATGTACATTTTCTACCCCATTAAAGGCTTGTTTCTCGTTATGTAGTTAATAACAAAAGATATACTACATGTTTTTGGGTGCGAGATGTAGTTTGGACAAAGTTGTCTGTGTTTCTTCCTATTTTGAAGTCATGCAGTGTGAAACTCCCTGTCGTCGATCCATCTTGCAGTATAAACAAAGCAGCGACAAATTGCTAGCCCGGATAGTCATGCAGTGTGAAAACATCTGTGACACAACTACTTTGAAAATCATGCAGTCTGAACTCGGCATTAGCTGCAATTAAAAAAAGTTATGAAATATTAAGCCAGAAAGAGATATAAAATACATTTGTAAGATTTGACCAAGTTCATATTCTATATATATATATATATATATATATATATATATATATATATATATATATATATATATATATATATATATACATAATATGTATAAGAATATGATATATACATTATGCAGGATATAAACATGCAAATGTTCAAAAGCATGTTGTAACTCTGATATATATTTTAGTTCATTCTGAGGTAGAAACAGGCTTCTTTCGTAAGCAAGAGCCCAGCAGCTCAAGCCATATTCTGCAAACAAAGCATACTGTCATCATTATAAAATAACATACTGTTTCTTCTGCTCATGCTGTGAGGATCCATAAAGATTAAAATAAATAGTGTCAATAAATTAGTGTAGCCTCCCAATGGAATCATCCTGACTGATAATACCACTACAGCATCATGCACAGCCTCTCCTAGCTATGGCATCATAAAAGCCAAATGTCTTCATTTACATGCCAGGTTGTGAATACAGTTTTACTACTTATTTACGCATCGCTATTCCCAAGCAGCTCTTTGTGGCTCTCCGGGCGATGCCATTAAATTAAGGAAAAACTCTGCAGGAAACAGAAATACAATTTCCCTCATTTAGCCTGTGAGAGAGTTTTCATTTTGCGGTTACACCCCAGGCTCACCATAATGGGCCGGCTTTCATTAAAACTTCAGGTTTATTTGCTTTGCAACACAATGTGGTCTTGTAAGAAGAGACATGCAAATGCTCAGTGGCTTGGGTTGCGATATGTAAAATAACATTTATTTGAGAATAAGCGTAGGCGTCCTGTCCTTCTGGTAACCTCAAGATGTCTGATGAGCTTTTTTGCACCTTGCTTATCCAGCAAGAGGGTCCTGAATAGCGTCTAAAATACATGTTGTTTGTCAGATGCAGAAGCGGCACCGCCAAGGCCATTGGCTGCACAATGCGCTCACACTCATCTTAGAGAGGAAAAAAAGCATTGATTGGAAACACTCACGCTCTATCCAGAGTCTGCTGCTGAGTTGCCATGGCAACCTGTCGGAGATGGCAAACTTGCAGGTTTTTTTTGCCTTCGCAGATTCATTGGCTGGTTGTGCTTAAATAGGACAGTGTTGTGTCCTGTGTGATGGACAGACCTGATGGTGGATGATGTGTTTATAAAGGTACATATGTTGTTCTAGAAAAATACCATTCCCTAAGACAATATATTGAGGTAGGCAGACGTTGCATAACATCCTATCTGCTAAGATGGCTTTACAGAGTTGTTTTGTTAAAGAGGATGTGGTATGCCTCATTTTAGAAGATATATATTTGGGCTTCCCAAAATATGCCTGTAATGTTTCCGGTCATGATACCCTACAGCATGTATTATAGCTTGTAAAATTTGCCTCTTGTTGGATGTAAGCAAGAACTTTTTGTGTGTGTCCCTTTAAATGCAAATAAGAGGTTGGGACTTTTACAGTACATGCTATCCCAATACTCTAGAAACAGCAAAACTAATTTCATCCAGCTAAAAAGTCAAAAAATCACTTGTAGTGGATAAAAGCCTTAGAGTACCAGGAAGAGGTTACAAATTTTAGACTGCAAATTACTTTTTCAAAAGGTCAGTAGATGAATGTACTGTATGTTATTGTTGTGTAGCACATTTAACTTAGGTTAAATGACTAGCATGCTACTGCTCTCCAATGTTCTGGTTAAAGAGAAAATTCTGACACTGCAGGGCATGATAAATGTGTGTTTATGAACTACGGAAAAATGTGAATTCATAAATTTAGGATACATCTAGTCTCAGCCTCAGATGTCACACCAGGGACCTCTGACTAAATGTCTAATTTAAAGTCAATTTTTACAATTCTTTTATACCATTATGGACTGGTTGTTTACACACTGTAGACACATCTCTTTTCTTAAACAACTTAAAACAGTGAATTTTGCATAATAGGTTAAACAAAAGTTTATCCAAACTCCAAATCAAATCTCAACCACCATTCTATGTGAACCACTTCTTTGTCCATTACCCCACATCCATTTAAACTAAAGTTTTATTTTAATTTTCAAGTTTTTTTTTTGTCCCAGTTACTCAATTCCAAGTCTAACCCCATCCTTTAGTCTTACACTATGTACTCACACTATGTACAGTTTCCTTTAACCGAGCTAAAACATGCTTGTCCCCCCCTTCCGTCTCCCCCGACGGCCCACAATCACATTGCATTCGGGCCTGAGCACGCTTACGTCATCGATGATGCGCTGTTCAGAAGAGAAGTGCTCTCAGAGATTTCAGTGGAGATTTCTTTATATCATTATATCGTTTTAGTCGTTTTATATGCAGCGACACACAGTCAAATATTTTGCCGAACAGATCAGCCACTGCTGACGCTCATAAACAATCAAGTCCTCGTGCTGCAGGAATTAGGAGGTCTGCTGAAGGTGCAGCTGTCGTGCAGAGAGGGGTTTGCGTCTTTAATAATCTATGACAGTTTGCGTTCATTAAACAGTGGGAATGATTAATAAATCCATATGAAACAGTCCCCAAAAGTCACGTCTCCTCTTCAGTTTCGGGCTTAGGCACGCTTTGCACTCACATGCGTACCGCACCAAAGCCTCAGGCACACCTCTTCCAACCGGGCCAGGGCCGGCCGACTGTACCATGACTGAGCCCGATTCAGAGCACTCACACTTCTCAAACGATCTGGGAAACAGGCCTGGGCACGGTTCCGTGAGTACGCCCTTAAGTCATTCTAAATCTTCTCTCTAATCCTAACCTATTCTTCAGCCTCCAATCCAGTATCTGACCTAACCCCAATCCTAATGAGAAACACTGACCATTTGATAGAGTATACTCAACACCAATAAAATGTCTTGTTTAACCACTGTAAAGAAATACACCACAGCCACTGGTAGATTCCAGAATAAGCGTTCATGGTAAGGTACAGTATCTCTCAGTGGGATGTACCCTGGTTAATGGAGTATTAAACTGACTCTTTATATTCTGTACTGTCAAATGTTCACATGATGCCATATTTAAAATATATATATATATATATATATATTTTTTAAGTAAACTACCACATCTTACACATTTAAAATAAATAAATTACATATAATTGACCTAATCATTAAAAGTTTATCAACTCACAGACCCATTAGGATAGCCACTCAAAGAACAAACAACATTTACGTATTGCCACTGTTACATGTGAATACAGTCTAAAAGGACACAGTCTATAAAGCAGTAAGTTATCTGGTTTGTGAGGATTGTTGTTGTTGTTAGTCTTACCTCTCTCTTCCTTTGTTGAAGGAAACACCTCGACATCACCTTGACAGGTCATGCCTGACAGCCGTGAAATGATCTTGACATTGTTTTCACCACTGGCAGCTGATTTGTGGGTACATTATCTTTGCCAGATGACCTCTCCATCTGGCTGCCTCGGTGGACTGTATTCAGCATGTCCTCAAATTAAAACATTGCTTACACTATAAGTTTAAGCATTTTTGCATGTATAATCACAAATGTTTTACTAAGTTTTTGCCACCAAGTCTTGCTTTAAGGTGAAAAATACAGTAGAGCCAATATCCTACTAGTGTAAACTCTCTAATGTAGATTAAATTTGAGAGATACCATTTGTGTTACACCAAATTAAATGGAAATCATTCTATTTTAAACATAAACAAAGTTTCTACTTTAATGTTTCCAAAAAAAAAAATGTTTGTGAAACATAATCCAGTTTAACATATTTATGAAGAAAATAAACATACATACTCTAAACCATACCTATTCAAGCATTTATAGAAAATCATCACACTAAATTGTATTATATTTTATGATTTAAAAACTTCATGTTTACAAATTTAGTAAAACCTAGTGGTTTGAATGATAGTGGCAAAGACTAATGATTTAAAATGACAAATAATTACATCAGTAATTATTTGAAAAACCTTTAACATCTACGGAAACTTTTGATTAGGATTGCAAATTAGGATCACAGTAATTAATTAAGAAAAGTCAAAGGTATTGCTCAAAAACAAGCAAGTTCGCATTTTAGTTTGATAAAACACATTGTAAAAAAAGAATCTGTAATTTTACGGTTTATTTCTGAAAAAAAAAAAAGGTACAATAATGGCCGTTAAATTAAAGAAATTTACGGTAAAATAACAGCTATTAAATTACAGAAATTTACCAGAAACTTAAATGTAAGGAAATTTCTGTAATTTAATATCCGTTATTTTTTTTTTCCGTTATTAATATCCGTTATATTTCTGTAATTTAACGGCAAAGTGATCTAGTCTAGTTTTCCAGGAGATGCAGATCAGCTTTAAAAGCATAAGTTAAAATAAAGCATCAGCCAATTTGTTCCATGTAATTATCAAGATATTCAAATGTCTTTCTTTTTTAAATGTCTCGTTTTTTCTCATCAATGGCTCAAATAAAATAGTAATAATAGAAAAAGAGGACACTGATACTGTATTCTGAAATTAGACAGTCTTATTATAGTCCGTCTGTCTTTACTTTCAGCTGTGATGAAGCCTCATTTTTATTGCCCATTTTTTGAAAGTATCTAGGCGACAGATGGTTTGATGTATGCAACACGATTTTCTGCCATTTTAAAACATACTTCGTAGCTGTTTGCATTATGCAGGTGACATAACATATGCTTTTGAGTTTTAATATTTTTTTCTGAGCAATGTTTTTTTGCTTAAATACAACAACAATGATGTGCCGGTTCATTGGCGAGCCTGAAAGCAATGGATCAGGCATCTATACGTAGCATTCTTAATCACTTTTACCTCTTGGCGTTTGTTGTTTTGTTGTTGTCTTGACCTGATACAGTACATAACTGAGTTGTTCATGGTCTTCTCCCTTCTCAACACAATGCATTGGTCTTCAGGGGATGCTGTGTAAAATGAAGGGGAGTAAGAATCTCTTCCTCAATTTAGGTCAGCTTTCTGACCTACTTAGGACCCACTGATTGGATTCAGCAATGTTAACCAGACCCACTTTCCCAGCTTCCTGCACTTCCTGGAGGAATGTGTTTAATCCAAAATGCCACACGTTCAAGCTCTGAGCTGAGCAGAGTGTATAAATATAGATTAAGTGATTGTGAAAGGAAGGAGGGCCTTTGATTCCAGCTATGAACATAATGCAAGGTCATTTGTTAGAGCTGGTCAGTGTGTTTACAGTACTTAAGATGTGCCCTAAGGTTCGACAAGACTTGGATATTTGCTATTCCTCCAAAAAAATAGAGAGTACAGCTCACTGGTTTTTAAAATTGATGCGATCTTAAAGGACACATACTGAACAAAAGGAAAACACTAAGAAAAATGCTGAAAGCAGGGTCTTTGTTTAGCTGTACCCCACTTTTTAAAAAATATGCAGAAACAAAAGTACACTGAAAAAAAATGTATTTACTTTAAATAAAGGAAGTAAATCCGTTGCTTATAAAATGACTTTACTTAAAAGCCATACATTATTCAGTAAATTAACCATCGGTAATTAACTCAATTCTGAAAAATAAGTTAAGTCAACTTAATTTTAGTGTGAACTGGAAGTTGCTGAGACTTTTATTTAAGTAAGTTGATGTACTTCCAACTGAAACAGAATGGACCCTTTTCACAAGCTTGTTATTAAGCGTTTAACGGTCATCAGCATCTTAAATCCTTGAAAGTTTTATAATAATTAGATTTTTTTTTAAAACGTATGAACATTTATAAGTATTTATGTATGTATTTTATCACCTTTGCTTCAAATGACAAAAAACAAATTACTGCTTGTGCGAGGCGTTTCTAATGCAGCATCTATGGGACAGGACAGACAATTTGATGTTATTCTCTCCTCTGGCCGCCGTCATCAGTCTTACACTATTTCTTCCTTTTACTGAAAAACTTTATAACTTCATCATGGAGTTTTCCTTTTATTATTTGAGCAAATAAGATTGTAAAAAATATATATATATATATTTGTTGTGTTCTCAAATTCACTGCTCTAAGTTTTCCCAACTATGAGATTTCTGCTAGTGAGAAACCCGGAAATATAAAAATTTTTGAGTAGGGCGCGGGGCTATCTTTTTTTTTATCATTCCCTCATAGCAAACTAATGATAAGAGGAGCTTGGTTAACTTGATTTCAGTGGATTAACAGAGGTTAATTGTTCACCTAAAGAAACTGTTCTAGCTAAATAGACAGGTTAACCACTGTGCTCAGAAGCTTAACAGAAATGTCTGTAAGTTGGCTAAAATGATCATCGACTGATATTCTTTACTGCGTGACATACTGTAGATGCAGGAGCATTTGAATGGGCACATCAATCAGCTGAACTGTGCACATATGATGAGTATGAGTGATTCACTGATGGATCAGCAGATCACACACTCTAGCGAATGCTTACAGGGATGTCCTGGAGGGCTGGTGTCCTGCAAAGTTTAGTTCCAACCCCAAGCAGACACACCTGGGCTAGCTAATCAAGCTTTTACTAGGCTTTCTAGAAACATCCTTGCAGATGTGTTGAGGCAAGTTGGAGTTAAAATCTGCAGGGCACCAGCCCTCCAGGACCGAGTTTGGACATGCCTGTTCTAGAACTATAACAAACTTCTGCTGAGCATTGTTTTCGCCCCTAATGATGGCCAGGCATGCTAACAATATTCAAAACACCTGCACATTAGGAATATTCTATGTTGTTTTAGATACAGTTTTCTGGAGACCCAATTTTGAAGTTAAAATGGTGTGTGTCTATGAGCAACTTTCCAATGAACAACATTCAAATGAACAACATTCAAATGAAAATGAATGAATGAATGAATGAATGAATGAATGAATGAATCAATCAATCAATCAATCAACCAATCAATCAATCAATCAATCAATTGAAATTGATAGGTTTAAATCTAAAAAAAAAAGAGTTGAGAGTTTATTCAATAGTCATGATTCACTTATCATTTATCTTAGATTTAGGCAGTATGTTATGGTAAGGGTTAGGGATAGGGTAAAATTGTTAGGGTAAAACGTTTTTGGACAGCAATGCAGTTCCAGGATCAACAGAAGATATTTTGGCAAATTTATAGCGACTGAATATCTGGACCTCACTGTGACAAAACTGGATAAGATTGGAATTAGCTTGCCTGGTGTGTTGAGTCTCCAATTTTATTAAATGATGTGGGCAAAATCTAGTATAAAAAACATGAAAGCTTGGATCTATACTGCTTTTTATCAACGGTAAACACTCCTGGAAGGGTAATGATGTGGGGAAAATGTCTATAGGCTTATTAGTAACAACCAAGCTTGAAGCTTCATTTTTAACATCACAGACCGCGTATTACTGCTGACCGTGTCCCTCCCTTTATGTTCACAGTGTACTCATGTTGTAATCACTTGTTTTTTTTGCAGATTAACTTACAGTAACAAAGCTCAAATCATCTCAAACTGGTTTTTCCAACATGACAGTGAGTTCACTACACTCAAATCTAATAGAAATCGCATCATGGATGAGAGCTGGGGAATCTCCAGAAATTGTGGGATACTCTCAAGTCAGTATAAACCAGAATCTCTGAGGAATGTTCCCAGCACATTGCGGTTCAACTGGTGGCGGGTGAAAGTATATCAAATGTTTATAAGAAAAACATCTGGAACTAACTACCGAAACTTGCTAGTTTAAGAAAGTTACAAAGTTTTAAATGTATTTTTCATCAAATGGTTAGTAAAAGGACTTTGGGTGGTGCCATCTGAGGATGATTCTACGGGTGCAGACATATGGTAGATGTACTTTGCTATAAATAGGGAAAGAAACAAAGCAGAAAAGCCACATAAACAATGAAGCTATATATTTTTATGGCACGCTGCAGGAGAGTGTGGAAATAAAAAAGTGCATCTTTTGGCTGTGATACCAAACATTTATTTCAATATATATTAAGACATATCATCCTTAGTCAAAATACATTGCTAAACAAAACCCCACAAGGCCAACTTCCAAATATCTGTCAACAGGTTCAACAAAAAGCCATCTCTCTGATGTACCATATCTGGTTTAGAGCACTAATAAAGCAAGTGTCTCTAAGACACTGGGGTTTGTGTATACCACACCAATCTCTTTAACAACTTAACAATTCGCTGGCAAAGTTACAAAGTCATATTTACAAGGGTAAAAAGATTAAATGATTATTGAGCTGATTTCGCAGAGTGTGAATAGAGTATAAATCAAGGTACCAGCCATCACTATTAAAGGCATCATTTACAAAAGAAAAGCAAAATCAAACAAATCCTCCAGTTACCGTACATACAGTTTTAAGTCACCATGCATATGTAAGGGCAGGTTAAAGCCTCAATGTGGGGTACATTTATACTGTACAAGCATATATAAAAACTTTAAAATGTGTTGGTTCTGATTCACTCTTTTAAAACAGACACATCAAAATATGTATACTTTATATATACCGTATCAATGAGAAAAACCAAGGAATAAATAACCAACATCATATAGATGACACCATACATAAATGAACTAAAAGTATCTTGTTCAACATACATTCTTATTTGGCAATATTTATGTATATATTACAATATGGTCCTAACAAGGATGTAAACAATGAGCTAGAAATACAAATCCACAGTTTAGAACTGTTTAGAAATACACACGCCACACAGGACGAATTTTAACACTGTCTATTATGTGTATTTGATCAAAATGTCTTTATGCAGCACTCTCTATGTAACGACTGTGCCCGTTTCCCAATGCCAACTGATGGCAATGAAAGTTGTTGTCAAGATCTCTCGATTCTGCATCGTGATAATTACAGCAGCAACCTGTAACATTTTTGTACAGTTACTATAAGATGGAGCTAAGTAATCACTAGCTAATAGGCATATTTCTTTTTGAGGCACTCTATGAATATGATTATTAGTAGTATTTTTAGACATTTACAAAAATATGCAATGAATTCCCACTATTACCTTTGGGGCCTCCTATTGCTCTTATATCTTGTACGCTTCTCTGCAACGTGCAGCGAAGTAGCTATGAGTCATTTGTTTTTGCCCACACGCTTAGAAATGAAGAGGACAATGCACCTTAGTAGCTATATAACCCCATCCTGTGAGGCAAAATGGGGGAACAAGTAAGAAAATGATGCACACTACATCACTGTGAACGTACAGCAATGAGCCATAAAACACAATTATTCCTGTGCTCAAAGAACACTAGGACAAAATAAGGGGGCTTGCAAATTAATATATATATGAGTGAAACAGTGGTCATTGGCATGTGGAACTGAATAAAAGTTGTATGTTTCACAAAGGCAATATGACATTAATGTCTGAACAATGTATTGTCCACTGCAGTACAATGCCAAAGGCAGAGTCTGTAAATTCATTGTCTCTATGCCAGCAAAGAGCGCTTTCAGTTGTTTGAATGAAAATGGCTCATTTATGGTCAACACAGCGATTAAATAAGCCCCTTAAACAATACATCCTTTTGGTTAATACACCATTGCTAAAACCCTCTGTAAACATTACTATAACATTCTCCTATTTGTCTAAAAGCTATGAGTCTGATTGAAAGCCCGGCTAAAACATTTCCTAGCGAACACAATTATTACCGTTAAGCATTAAAAGATGTGATTGTGTGGCCCAATATACGTACAAATATTTATATTCAGAAAATATATATAAATTTACAAAGTGTTTAAAAGCACCCACATTGCCATGAGACAACAGACAATGGATTTGATAACAAAGCTATTTAGATGAAATCAAACAAATACCTTTATCAAACAGCCCCGATTTTCATATTTTGTGCTTACGTTTTTGTAATGAGGCCTACAAAATGTAGACAGAAAAAGCACAACGTTGTCTCACGTGTTCTGCAGAGTGCAGGTCTGTCCAACGGTCAGGAAATGGTGTTGTATCCAGACTCACCATGTCTTCTCAGTTCCCTAACAGTGTTTCTAGTTCTCATAGTTCAGAGAGCAAAGCAACTCTTAGGGTTGACATGGAAAGAGGTTTCTTTCACTCTTTGAAAGTCAAAATGGGTGGAGGTGTTGGGGAGGATTTGAAAAAGTGAGGCAGGTTCCTGGCGTTGTCAGGACTAGGTCCTCTTTCAGGCAACAGAATGATGTTGCCTTTTCTGCGCAAGGTGGAGTCTCGACTGGAGGTGGTGGAGAGAGTTTCCGAGGTGGCTTCACTGCTGACTTCTACTGGTGTGACTCGAATGGTGGTGATACTCTGTTGGTGGTGGTGATGATGGAAGTGGGGATGGTGAGGGTTGCTCATGTCAGGTAGGCTTCGGTTTCCATCTATAGACCCGTAGCTATCTCTCAATGACTCACAGCTTTCAGAATCTCGGTTTAGATCATTTAACTCGAGGGACTGCCGGATACTGACTCGCTCCTGTGGTTTCCACCTCCAGGATCCACTTCCATCTGTGGATGGTGGTTTAACCACAGGCTTGTTCTCAGGGTGGGCCTCCACTCTAACAATGCCTGAGTTAGGTTCCTGATCCATCAGGGCTTTATAACGGATAGATCCAGTACAACTCACTGTGCTGGCCTCACTTTTGGGACTACCATGTAGCATGCCCTGCTGCTTGGACATCGCAATGACCTGCATGATACGAGGCTGACTGTTAGTCCGGCAGACAGTGCTTTTCTCTGCCACCTTCAGCCATTTTGATCGTGCTGTCCCTCCCCCACCATCATTCATCTCCTCACCATCCTCCTGATGTGAGGAACTCACATTCTCATGTGTCTCCTCAGGGATGTGCACCAGTTGGGAGGACCCTGGACGCGACTGAATCGATACCCTGGCTCCACCAGCTAGGCCACCAGAGTTATTATGATTGGCTAATGGCACAGCACTAGCAGCAAGCTTCATATATTGCCCAGGGGGTCCTCCACGTAGCTCCCCATCCAAGCCAACAGCAGAGGGTTCAGAACTGCAGCGGAGCTCCATGCTTCGCTGGGGAGACAGTTGTCCAGCCTCAGCCTCCATGACTTGCAAAGACAGTTTGCGGTTCTCATTCTTAATCTTCCACTGTGAGAGCAGCTGTTTAGAACGTGTGGAGTCCATGGAGGCATGGATAGCAGCGTGGCGTCGTGGCACTGGTTCTTCAACTCCAGTTGAATGCACACGAGGAAGGGTGTTGCTGAATGTCACAAAGCTCTCCTTGCAGAGGGGACTGGGCGGTGTAATGCACTCTACCTCTGTGCTTGCCCTCTTCAAGCTGGACAGGCTGTTCTCTCTGTGGGATGGGCCACGTAGCAGGATACTTTCAGAACGTGCTGAGGTTGGACGTTCCCGCATGCTCAGGCTTTTAGGTGGAAGTAAGCGTGGTGGATCTGTGTTCAGGTTAGGGAGAGGTCTCAGAGGCTCCCGCAGGGCAGGTGGAGGTCCCACTGGCTGGGGCTGTGGTGGAGGTTGTGGTGGTAGTGGTTGTCGGATAGGAGGATGCACATGTATCTTCAGAGATGTGTCTTCACTTGGTTTAAAGTTCCCAACCGCATACAGACCCTAAAGAAGTGCAAAAAGGCAGACATATCTTGATAAGGACAGGGATCATTTAATAAATAAATAAATAAATTGATTAATTAATTAAACAATAAAAAATAAAAAATAATATATATATATATATATATATATATATATATATATATAATTAGATTTTGATAGGGATTTTTGCAATTAATTCAAGGCTATATGTTCCTTGCTCAACAGAATGCTAGCAGTTTTAAGCAGGTATCCCAGTCTGGCCAAGTTGCATTTTGCTGATTTAGTAGCCAGCTGTTCTCCAGGTCTGACAACCTGTAATGTATTCCAAGCCCTCTACAACCAGCATACAGACCGATCTGATCAAAACCTATTAAATGTCAAAGTTCATATTATGCAGCAATAATAAAACTACCTCCTAATAACAGTGCCCATTTGGTCAAATATGAATTCACATGACCTTCTAAGAAATTGTCTATGGTTTGTACACCAGATGTAAGACTTCACAGCCAAACAGAATTACATAGCTAATCGCTTCACCTGATAATGTACTTCATGCTAACCAAGCAATAGAACCAGGACCTAGTGTGCTGATTCACCTTAACTGGGTTAATCCCTCCTAAAGGAGTTTTGGGATTGTTGTCTCTGTTAGAAATCATAGAGTACACATAACACTCAGAGCACGCTGAGCAGAGGCAAAGGAGAGTGAGTAAAAAAAAAAAAGAAGAAAGAAATGGTGGGAGGAATGTGAGGGGGTGTGTGGGTGGAGAGCTGAAAAGGAGCCACAAGGGATTTGCATGTGTGAGCTATTTTTATCTCCATTAAAATGGCATTGTCTTATAGCAGCTCGACTAATTCTGTATGATTCTTCTCAGGTTTCATAAAGTAATATAGATCAGTCATGGGATTAAGGAATTACTTAATATCCACAAAGTACCTTTGAAACCCAATGCAATAGTAAGACTCACCAGGTAGATGGCTATGCCTCCTCCGAGAAGAAAGCCACAGTAGACATCTACAGCATGGTTCTTGAACTGAATAATGCGAGTCAGGCCGCAGATAATGCCACAGATGATAAAGGAGAACACCAGGAGCGGCTTCAGGAGCTTGGATGAGTCAGTCAGAGTGGCATTAAAGTACATCTGTGGAAGGAGACCAGTCTTTTGACTGAAGTTTTAGGAAATGCTTCATAGTGGAAAGGACAGTGGGATAACTTGGCATGCAGTTACATATCGGTTGAGTCAACTGTGCCATGTGTCAAGTGGATTACTTACGGAGATGTACACAGCCGCAAAGGCTGCCAGGGTGGCATGCTGAGATGGGAAGGACTTCCTGTAATAAGAGACAGACAGCCTTGTTAGATCTTTAGATCATTTTCACACTGAGGTGCTGTACCGCACTAAAGGACAGATGGGAATGGAAAAGCCACAGATGATCATGTCCATTGCTCTCAAATAGAATTGGGGCTTTTTCAAGAATGTTTGCATAAAACCAACAGATATGTTTTAATCAGGCATGTCTTCTGCATTTTTTTTTGGGAGACACTTTTCAATGCACGCAAGACAAGTGTTTACGTCTAATTTTTACGTTTGCAAAATGTCTGCACAACATATAATCGTGGGTATTGAGAGTGCATGAAATGAGTGGAAGACTGAAAAGCAGAGCTTCGCAAATGGATGTGTGTGGGTGTGCTGGAACGGGCAGCCGGGTTGTGAGCAAAGCAGCAAGACTGAACTCTGTGTGGGTTTTACAGGAACGCCATGTGCCAGAGTAGAGCGCCACATTCATTCTGCTGCCTTCACATTTATCTACACTGTTTACAAAAGGGATTGTGTATAAAACTATTGATCCAATCAGATCGTTATTGTTCCGCGGGCAGCCCCTATATATTTTGTCAGTAATAATGTGTCTAATCATCTTTGTTTGGGTATATTGTTAATCATCCACACCTTTAAGTTTCAAAGCCAGTTTTTCATAAGGTCAGCCTTACATTTCAAGACACAGGTATTAAAAAAACCATTAAATTGTAGCAAAATATTATTATTCAAGCAGTAGTGAACTGAAAACAGATGTCATTAAAGATGTGCTCACATTTGTTTTTCAGTTCTCTTGGTTTGTTTGGTTCAGACTAAAAGAGAAAAATACAATAAGCTAGAGGTGCACCGATCAACCTGTGATAAAATGGATGCTGCTGGGATTTGCAGTTTTGACCACCATGTCTACTGTTTTAGGTTCAAGATTATATTTATATTCTTTCAATTCATTATTTGGAATTATACAATCATACCAATTTTAATCTACCTAAGATAATGTATCGTATGCTGCTGTTTTATGTGGGTCATAACTAAAATGTTAGTGTTGCCTCTAATTTGAAATCACTGCAGATTCAGCCTGTGATAAAGCAAATAAACATTTTTCTCACATACTTTCTCACGGACATTTTTTGTCTTCTGACAAAAATAAATAAATAAATAAATAAATAAATAAATAAATAATAAAATAAATAAATAAATTTGGGAAATCAATATCAAATTGGCCCGTTTGTGAAAACAAGTGAAACTAGTGAAAACAAATTGCAATCAAATCAGCCATGGAAAAAAAAATCATAATTGGTGCATCACAACAATTAGTCTTACTTTAGCATTGACAGTGTCATTTTTAAGACAACTAAATTACTCCTGTGTGCTGAGGTGAACATAATTATTGTCTGTCTGTTCATATGGATTGTTTATCTTCACAGCTGAAACCCTGCAAAGAGTCACATTAAAGGTAAAGTTATTAAAATTCAACAAATTTGAATTCTGACTTATTTACTCATCCACCAATTGTTCTAGCAAACATGTTAGAGTATTAAGAACCTATTAGGAAAAGATTCAGAAGAATATTAGAAAAAAACGCTATTGACTTCTATAGTATTTTTTCCTACTACAGATGACAATGGCTGCTTTTATCCACCAATCTTTGGAATATTGTGTTTCCATTTTAGATTACAGATAATTCTGGAGGGAGGCTAGTCTTAATCCAGCACAAGTAAAATTTTAAATAAAAAATAAAGCTTTAAAACCAGACTAGATCAAAGGTGATCCTATTTATTAGATTTTTAAATTCATGTACATCATATTATTAAATAACTGTGTGCTGTAAATATATTGTAAAATTATATAGCATAAAATATACAGTGAATCTTGCATTCAGCAAGTGAATCTTGCTCTGTCACTAAAACACATTTTCTTTCCCCCTGAAATCATTTTTACAGCATAGGCTTTTGGATTTTGTTTTCTCTTTTCCCTCACTGCTTACTGCTTTATGTCTCATGCCTCTTCATGATGGTTTGCTTGCTATATTCTTCATTTATAAGTTGATTTGGATAAAACTGTCTCCCAAATGCTCCCAAACTATTTGGACATGTTTAAATTTACATTCAGTGTTTAAAAAAAAAACCAAGTGTTCACCTAATAATATTTGTTTTGCTCAGAATTGCATCACAATGAAAACCTAAGAGTGGGTTGCAAGCAACATTTCACAATAACATTTTAAATTGCATGTTCATTCATTCATTTATTTTCTTTTGGGCTTCTGACTTATTTACTCATCCACCAATTGTTCTTCGGCTTAGCCACAGCGGAATGAACAGCCAACTTATCCAGCATATGAATTTCACAGCGGATGCCCTTCCAACTGTAACCCATCTCTGGGAAACCAACATTGCATGTGTACACATTTAAACCATTGTTGTGCCTCTGGGTTGACAAACTACAGTATGACACAGAAACTGCTTTCTGACCTGCCGGAGTTGATGGCTGCCGGATCGGGCCCCGAGCAGATGTCATCCACAATGAAAGAGTTCTCATCACAGGAAATGTTGAGGGTGGTGTAGTTGGGTTTGCACACAGTGAGGAAGTAGGGAGCATGGTATCCTGTGGCCAGCTGGATAATATCTGTGATGAGTGCTGTGATGCACAGGCCAAACACATGGACCCCTGAAAACGGCACAAAAACACACTCAGAGCTTTTTGCTCAGTCATATGGCAACAAACAGCAGCTTGTGATAAAATAAACGTAGCTTCTATTATTAAAGAAGTTTTTGCTGTTAAATTACCCAACCAAGGACATGCAAAATGTAGTTGAATGTTCCCACATGGAAAGAACCTATATGAGGACATATGTGCATATATGAAACCTATATGCAGTATATATGCACATATGCGATATTATATATGCTGCTAATATGAGTTTATATGCCACATATAGGCAAAATTGAGGTGTATATATGTGCATATACAGGCCATATAGATCTCCTGTATTGCTTCTTTATATCCACTTACTGTATAAGCCCTATATGTACATACAAGATATACCTCAAGATATATGTCATATAATGCCTAGCTCATATTTTCTATTAAATTGTCAATTTTCCTGTATTATATGTACATATATGCACATATATGCACATATATGTATATATATGTACATTTAATACAGGAAAACGGACAATTCAATATGTCACATATATTAAAAACCTACATATTAAAAAGTATATGTTTACTTTACTTTTCGTGTGGGTTAGAAGATTTTTAGCTTACCGCAGCCCTTGGTGATTTATTAAACTAAAATTCCACAACATTTTGAGAAAAAAAAACATATATAGGCAACATAATATTAATACCAATGGCTTCTGACAATGCATTGAGGTTTAATGAAGTAAAACAATTTATAAAATAGACAAATAAAATGGTCAGTCTGTGCAAGTAACTGAATTATTTGAAAAGTGCCATTGAATGAAAATCTGGAAATTCCTAGGCGTAGATGAACAATGAGAGTACATTACATGGCATACAGTACCATCAAATCCTTGTTTCCTCATTCTCATGTCAATGACATAAGTGAAAATTCTGGTGGAAAAACAGACCAATCAGAACAAACCCATCACTCTGATAATCCACACAGGATTGTTAATATGCACACCCCAGGCAGCGCTTGATTGGCTACAACATTTGCCAATGAGATTACAACAATAACAGTTTTTCCTTATTTTGATTTAATCTAAGCCTATAGTATACTGACTATGTGTGTGGGAGGCTTATTTTGAAAAAAGAAAGGACCAGCATTAGAGCTCTGAGTATGCAACCAGGCATGGAGCATCTGATCTAATCAGAGCCGGTCACCAGAATGCAAAATTCGGGAAAAGCACCTCTTAGGAAATACAATGTCTGCTTAACTGTATCTTTTGTTAGTTTAATGAGTATATTGTACGATGACCGAGAGAACTTGGCATGCTGCAGTTTAAGAAAACACATACAATTACATAAAAACACCTGCAAATTAAGAAAAGATCTTCATCGATTTGACAGCATACGTGTTGCAAATCCTTACAACACAAACTAAATAAGAAAATGCAGTGCATTTTGTCACAACACATGCAAATAGCATGGACAGAAATGTTTCAAGGGGATCCAAATCCATGACAGACCTGGCTGGGATTTGCTTATTGTGCAGTGATTATTGCACAGTGAAGCTGTAGGTGATCTTTGAAAGGTCTTTTGTTTACTATTAACTTAAATAACCATAACCTAAATTGTCATGTTTTGGGTCACCTTGAAACATTTGCATTTTGTTCCTTGTTATTTGCATGAGTTGTGAGAAAATGCAGCGCATTTTCTTAATTTGTTTGCGTTGTGAGGATTTGCAACATGTATGCTGTCAAACCAATGAATATCTTTTCTGAATTTGCAGGTGTTTTTTGGGTCACACTTTATTTTGATGGTCCGTTTGTTGAATTTAAGTTACATTGCAACTAATTCTCATTAGATTATAAGTAGACTAGGGGGGTTAGGGGTAGGGTGACAAGTAAGTTGACATGTACTTGCAAAGTTTCTTATAGTCAGTTAAATGTCTGTTGAATGTCAGTATCAACAGATATTAAGTAGACAGTCTACTAGAGCTGCACGATTCTGGCTGAAATGAGAATTTCTGTTTTTTAAATTTTCTCACAATTTTGTAAATGTAAAAAAAAAGGTTAATATGAGGAGGCTGTTATTATTGTTATTTCAGAATAATTCATAATTCTGATCATGATGTTGAATTTGTCATATGTTTGAGACATATGCTTGCAATCTGTAATTGCAACATTATTAGACCATGTTTTTCTACTAGTAAAATCAGACGTTTGTCAATATCAAATTTCCTCCTGCATTATATTTAACATTATGTAGGCTGGAATTATACTGACACTGTTAAACATTTATTCTCATGCACAACACTCTGTGTTCGCTATGAAAGAAAAACATATTATATGCTTGTTTGTCGTAATCATTAAACTAAAATGCAATATGATCATTTAAATGATGTGCGCTTTCGGTTTCATGTTCACTGAGCGGTTCATACTTCCCGAGCGGCTCCCAAAAGATCGCTCTGCGCCACAAACTGAATGTCATTTCCAACTTTATTAGCTGTTATTCACAGCCTACGCAAGTTCTGTTCTGTAAAGTAGGCATCATTCACAGGCGCACACCCACCCTCTCTAAGGTACCAGCTCACAGTCAGCTCACGTCACGTGTGTTTTCGCGGCCGCAAATACATCATTACATGAAGACAGAAATTACATTTTTGTGTGAATTATACATTGTAAATACAGTATGTGTCTCTTTCAACATCATTTGGAGGTGTCCACGTTGCTGAACATTGTATGTAAAACAACATGAAGACTTGTGCGGTCGCCTTTGCTTCTCTCCTGAACTTGAAAATATGATTGGAAGAATTGTAGAAATGTTAAATTAAGATCGTCTAGGGGTCGAATCGAGATTGCGCTCTTTTTACGATTAATTGTGCAGCACTGCAGTCTACTAATACTCAAATGGACCATCAAAATAAAGTGTTAACGTTATTTGTAATTGCATGTGTTTTCTTTCTTTGAGCTCTCTCGGCCACCATACTATTGTGACACTTGCTGCATATGTTTGTAATGACACACACATGGAGACTGCTGAATTGAAGTGTTTAATGCATGTTTATGCATAATGTTAATTCCCTCAGCTCTTATTGTGGATTTCTGGAGTGAAAGGAAGTCAATAAACTTCAAAAACTCATCTGTTTATGTGGAGATTGATATTAATTGCAGAATGTATTTCCAAATGTTAAAATGTTTCCAATTATGAAACATAAATAAATGTTAAAAAGTTTCCAATTATGTTAAAACCACAAAACGCAACTCTAAATTCATTCATTCTGTCAGCCTCTTTTGTTGAGTATAATTATAATTAGCCTGTATTTCTTTCACAACATATAATAAGAAAGATTACATTCACATGTGCGATTTCAATCAGGAAGACTAACTTTTCACAAATTCCCAAACACTGACAAGTTATTTTGCGTCAGGAAGCTTCCACTCCAGACTTTTTAACTGTTTGAAGATATGTTGTTTAAAGTTTGCAAATAATGTGAATTTACTTGCACAGATCATGTATCATCAGACGCCACAGGAATGAATTTAATTTTGCCTGTGCTCTAAAAGTCCTCCTAGTCATTAATATGTACTTTATGAATCACCAAGGACCACTGCTTTTCTGGGGTGAACTTTCCCCACTATAAACACTATAAAACAGAGTCAAGATAAATAGTGAAATCTATACAATATTTATACACGCCATACGGCTTTTTATAGAGTCACAAGTGCAGAAAAACATACACCCACCAACAAACCTCACAGCCCGTCGGATGTAAGAGTTGAAATTGCAGCCAGCAGCATTTATGTTAGCCTCTGTCTTGATGGCAATATTTCTCCTGGCCACACAGCAATACAGGATTCCCTCCCCGATCATAATCTGTGGGAAGATGGTCATCTGTGTTTACCCCAAAATACAGCACCACACTTCCCTTTTCTAGTGGATTCCAGAGGTCACTACAAATAGAATCACTCACACATCAGTCCATTACAGTAATTAAAGCAATCACTCCCATCCGTCCACCCATTCATTCATGGCCATATGCGAGGGATTCCATCCAAAATTGTAAAAACCGATTAGGCGAGTATCTTGGAAGCATTCCAAGCCTCCGCTAGCATTGACTAAACTGTTAATTCCATGTAAATGAAAAGCAGGAACCCATAGATTTAAATGTAAATGCTTCTGCAATAGGCATCTGCTGTAGACAAGAAGAAAGAGAGGAAAAAAGCGATGGTCCCCTCTGAGATCACACTTGCCGCACACCTACAGTCAAGTGCAGCACTCGTGTGCAGCAAGTGCTACCATAACAGCTGGAGCTACCAGCAGGACACACATTCACAGAAATGCTACTAGAACTGGCTCTCAGACATAATATATACTAATGGGGCCCAAATGTCATCTAGGTGAATTAACATCAATGAAGCATTGTTGAGGAATAACATGTGGAGCAAAAAATCTAAATCAATCTAAATTTTGATTCGAATGTTTGGGTTGAGGTGGGACTTTATATTCAAATGGCAAGCCTTTTTAACATTAAAGGGTTAGTTTACCTAAAAATAAAAATTCTGTTATTAATCACTCATCCTCATGTCGTTCCAATCCCTCAAAAACTTTGTTCATCTTGAACACAAATGAAATAATTTTAGATCAAATAAAAGAGCTCTCTGACCCTCCATAAACAGGCAGTCGAGATGCTGCGTTCACACCAGACGCAGATGAAACGTTAAATCCAAGTAGTTTACATGTTAAGTCAATGCTAAGATGCGAATAGACATCCTGCAGTGAGATTCGTGCAAATGAGGTGACGCGAATGATGCGATTTGCGTGAATGAATCAGAATCAGAATCAGAATATTTTTTTTTGCCGAGTGTGCTTTACACACACAAGGAATTTGCTTTGGCTACAGAAGCTTCCAGTGTACATAAAGTGACAAGTGACAACACGGAATAAATATGAAAAAAGACGATAGACATTAAACAGAGATACAGTCAGTCCAAAAAGATCTGGATGTTGAAATGTATGTACAGATTTGTTATAAATATACAGGATATAAGGTGCTGTGTACAAATGCGTAAGAAGTATTGCAATGTATATTGTTATAAGGTGCTGTGTACAAATGCATAAGGAGAAGTATTGCATTGTATATTGTTATAAGGTGCTGTGTACAAGTGCATATGAGAAAGTATTGCATGTTTATTGCACAATAGGAAAAATATTAACTGTTCATGAGGTAGATGGCCTGAGGAAGAGTTGACGAACAGCGCGAGTTGAGCGTTTGACCCGCTTAACCTGCATATTGCACGTTTCGCTCAAGTTGGAAAATCTGAACTTCAGCATACATTCGTGCTGCTCTAACCAATCATGACCTTGCTCTTGTAGGGATGTGATTATGATGTAGTGCCTGTAGTTGTTGTCCCAAGGGGAAATCCTCTTGCCGACACCGAACAACAGTTTATCAAACTGGGCACGGCTCAGTCTAAAGCACCGCTGAAAGCCTCCATCGCCCAGGTATAGTATCTGGAGGAGTTGATGAACTCAAAGAGCTGGGTGCACCTCTGAAAGGATCTAGTGGACTCAGACATGACGCTAAACGAATCTATGCTGTTTTTCAGCCTTCCTAAAGCACATAAAGACAGCTTCTATCTAACAAAAACCCATGTTAGCCAATTAGCAACAAAGCGAGAGTCACTGGGCAGACAGAAGGCCAGCCCATGATACAAAACTGCATATTGTGAAGTGAACTTGACGCGCGAATGAAGTGAGTAAACTCATAATATTCACACGTCTATTTACGGACAAATAGCATAATTTCTTCGTAGGTACCGCGTCTTGTGTGAACACAGCATAAGCCTTTCATAGTGCAGAAAAGGAACCAAAAACATTGTCAAAAAGTCCAAGATCAAGACATTCTCACTCCCAACTAGTCACAGAAATTTGGCCTGGACGTCTTGTCACCATTTGATGCTCGAGGTGTGCTTTTACAACACGTAGGGTCCATTGCTTTAAATTAAACCCTTGCCGTTGATATGCTGATGGTAAAGGCATTGGCAATCTAAGGGGCTGTTCACATAGAATGCGTTTTTCCAATCTATGCAACTTCTCTATTGTTTTTCAAAGTAAAGACACGCTGGATGGATGTGTTTGACAATTACGATTGCGTTTTGCATCTTTTAAAAGTGTCACGCACGTGAGTGTTGTCTTTGTGTAGACTCTGTGTCAAGTTGAAAGATCTTTAACTTTCACACACAGCGTAGCTCATAACTGTCAGCTCCAAAAGCTGTGGACCAATCAGAAGAGCTCAGAGGCAGGGCAAGCTTCTGTTTAGAGTAAAAAGTTGGCACGACAACTGTTTTATCTACTATTATAACATTACAGATGAGACCATTTTTGTGCTATAAGATGTATCTTCATGTGCTTATCATAATTTATTGTTTTTCTTTTTGTAATGGGTTCATAATATCACATGGACCTTGTGCTGTGCTTTTTAAAACCCATTTCTGAGCTCTGCATCAAGTGCACCTGTTAATATTGGGATGTGAAAATAAGGCATACCCCACTGTTATGTGATGAGATCAGGATAAAATGGTAAAATACAGGAGAATTCTGGGAAAAAAACAGGAGGACTGACTATGGCAAGCCGTTTTGACTTTCATTCATTCTCAGGATATGTATTCTTGATATCCACAATTCAATTCTTGATATCAAAAATGTTAGTTCTTGATATCAACAATTCAGTTCTTGATATCAAAAAAAGGTAATTGTTGATATCAAAAACTGAATTGTTGATATCAAAAATTTAAATTTTTGATATCAAGAATTGGGGGCGCCACGGTGGCGTAGTGAGTAGCGCGTTCACCTCACAGCAAGAAGATCGCTGGTTTGAGCCTCGGCTGGGTCAGTTGGCATTTCTGTGTGGAGTTTGCATGTTCTCCCCGTGGTTGTGTGGGTTTCCTCTGGGTGCTCTGGTTTCCCCCACATGTCCAAAGATATGCGGTATAGGTGAATTGGGTAAGCTAAATTGTCCTTAGTGTATGTGTGTGAATGAGTGTGTATGGATGTTTCCCAGAGATGTGTTGCGACCGGAAGGGCATCCGCTGCGTAAAACAATATGCTGGATAAGTTGGCGGATCATTTCGCTGTGGCGACCCCAGATAAATAAAGGGACTAAGCCGAAAAAGAAAATGAATGAATGAATGATATCAACAATTGAATTGTTGATATCAACAATTCAGTTTTTGATATCAACAATTGAATTTTCACTAGTTAAATGTCACCATAGGCTGCCATTCAAATGCCATTTCTTACTAGTTGAAATGCAATTCTTGATATCAATAATTTAATTGTTGATATGAAAATTGTAATTGTTGATATCTATAATTTAGTTGTTGATATCAGGAATTAAATTGTTGATATCAAGAAATACTTTTCAACTAGTAAAGATTCTTGATATCTGCAAATATATTTTAACACGTTACATTTGTTATTTCTGATATCTAAAAATGTATTTCTGATATCAGCAATTAGGGAAGTAATTTTTGATATCTAAAATGAATAATTGCACTAGTAACAATTTTATTGAAATCAATTCTTGATATCAACAACTAAATTTGAATGGCAGCCTATGATGACATTTAACTAGTGAAAATTCAGTTGTTGATAACAAAAATGTTAATTTTTGATATCAACAATTCAGTTTTTGATATCAACAATTACCTTTTTGATATCAAGAACTGAATTGTTGATATCAAGAATTAACATTTTTGATATCAAGAATTGAATTGTTGATATCAAGCATACATATCCTGAGAATTAATAAAAGTCAAAACGGCTTGCCATAGATTGACAGGTATGGTAAAGCATTTTTAGAAACAAAGATGCATTCAGTGTGAATGAGCCCTTATTGTTATGATAAAATGACATATTGCGTAATATTTTTGCTGTTTTTAGGGTGTGAGTTTTTCATGAAGTCAACAGTAAAACAGTCAAACATATTTCAAAAATCACTTCATCTTCACATGCATGTGTAATCTAACCAGAATCTAGTACGTTAAATAGACCTAAGCATTTATTCAGCTTTTATTATTATTTTATTATTCAGCCACAGCAGAGAACTGAAAACCCTTAGAAAATGCTGTGGTACATTAAATGTTCATATTGACCTGGCGTGGCACAATGCGATTTATTTCAGTGATTCTTGTCTTGTGTGACCCACATTGTACTGTGTCTCAACCAGGCAGTGATCATTGATTTTGAATAAGGAAGATCTTAAACGTAGTGAGTTTAAAAGGTCATGACGGATCACCAGAAGCACCAGTGGGCCTTATAGCAAATTCTTCGTGCATAGAGCTCATTTGTGTTCCAAAGATTAAGAAAGTCTCAGGGGATTGGAATGACATGACGGTGAGTAATTAATAACAGCATATTCATTTTTGGGTGAACTAACTCTAACCTTTAACTCTATATAAATTGTACTATGAAACAGGTTTGATGCTGCTGCTACTACATACATATCTGCATAGAGAGATTATGATGTATTAAAAACAATAGTTTATTTGTGTGTGCATCTTTGTACTTTTTTCAATAGACAGATTGAAGATTTTTTTAAATAATTAAAAATATATATATTTTATTTAGTTTTTCACATAACTTTGGGAAACATTTTTCTTATATTTCTTTATTTAATCGCCACTTTCAGTTTTTTTCTCCTCTTTTAACTTGGTTGTGCAAGCATTATTATTTGTGCCTTGTATTTGTAAATATTTATCTTGTTTTGGGATTGATAAGTCTTTGCAGTGCCATTTTGGTGTCCTGTATTTTTCCTTGCCATCCACAATGCTTACTCATTTATCTGGTCAGCTCAATGTTCCCTGACAAAACATTAAAAGATATCAGTATTTCTTATTTTAGATTTAATGTTAATACAGCTTGCCATATACAAAAGCCCAAGTCCCTCTTCATTTACAGTGACACATGCATAATGCACAGGATAACAGTGATAGCACTTAAATGAGCATAGCTGCCTTTGCAAAATTAATTAGGCCGGTATGGTGGAGCACCTAATGTGATGAAAACACCCAAGCGACGTGCTGGGGAGTTGATGAAACAAATATGCCATTAAACATTAAATTAATCTGCTCTCTGATGAATATAGGTGGAGCAAGGCAATTTGAAGATGTTGTTGAGGAGAGAAACAGTGGAATAACAAACCTTAAAAAAACATTGTGAGTTTTGTCAATGACAGACTAACTATTTGGTTTGGAGTTTTTGGTACATGCATACTGTTGTTAATGAATTATTTCTATCTACTTTTTTATTAAAAATGTTTGAAAAATATTAAGATTCAAGCACAACTATGCTTGAAAGTGGTTTATTTTTTCTTCATTGCCATAGAAACCTAACATGAATACAAAGAGTAGTTCTATACAAAAGTGTTTCTAAGAACTTAACGTATTTTAAAAGAAAAGTGTTTCTTTCTTTCTTTCTTTTTTTTTTTGGACAGTCTTACAATCAATGACCCAGATGTGACCCAGTGACCCATTTCTTAAAAAGCTACACTGCACAGCTAAACACTGTAAGGTGTATTATTAATATTAATGTATGCATTTGTAAGGCTTAAGATCTCTGAATCTCACTGAGGCCTTATTTATTTCATGAAAACTAATGTAGTATGTTTTAAAATTCATTAAATCATTTTCTTTTTGGCTTAGTCCCTTTATTAATCTGGGCTTCCACAGTGGAATGAACCGCCAACTTATCAAGCATATGTTTTACGCATCGGATGCCCTTCCAGCTGCAACCCATCTCTGGGAAACTTCCATTCACACTCATACACTACGGACAATTTAGCCAACCCAATTCACTTATACCACGTCTTTGGACTTGTGGGGGAAACCGGAGCACCCGGAGGAAACCCACGCAACCACGGGGAGAACAAGCAAACTCCACACAGAAATGCCAACTGACCCAGCCGAGGCTCGAGCCAGCGACCTTTTTGCTGTGAGGCGAACGTGCTACCCACTACGCCACAATGGGGCCATGTTTTAAAATGTAACTTATAATTTTTTTATGCATGCATTAAACATTTACAAACAGTTGCATTACATTCTGAATGACAATCAATATTTGAAAAAGCCAAATGGTGTGTTTTCATTTCTTTCTTTCTTTCTTTCTTTCTTTCTTTCTTTCTTTCTTTCTTT
>CAIGQQ010035826.1:12382341-12394177 GCA_903798035.1 Danio albolineatus
ATATATATAAACATAATGTTTAAAATATATAATATAGTATAGGTTTATTTGTATAGTATAGATTATTTGAAGTGTTTAGATGCTCTTGTGTGTACTGTACGTTAGATGCTCCTGCTCCTGTGTATGTTCAGTAATATCACTTTTATGTCAAATAATAAGTCCTTTTCCTGATCTTTACAGTGAAATATCTAAACATAAACAAAGAATGCTGAGAAAAAATTTCATTTTCGATGAAAATTTCAGATGGAAATTTTAGATGGAACTTCAGATGGAACTCTTCACTTATTTTTTCAATGGTTAAATGGTTTTGATCCCACGTTTGTTAAAAAGTGAAATAAAATTTCTATACTAAAAATACATATTTGCGATACGTTTTATCGAAAACATCCTGTTACCAAAACGTAAAAAAAAAAAAATTAAATTAATTAAATTTGATAATACTTTTTTGCAGAGAAATAAACAAATATGGTAAGAAACACACAACCCTGAAATGACCTCAATATTTGGAACCAAATGCTGAGATTATCCAATGACATATCCTTTAACTTATCCATGTGTCACATAACCAGCTTTCTAGGATATTGCTTTGGTGAGTTCAAATACAATTCCTCTCTGAGTTTCCCCAAATAGTTAGTTGCCATACTAATTAGTTTTACCTAAATTTCACCTGCTTTCTTTTGTTTGCAGAGTATATTTAAGCTCGTGAATTTTCATCAGTGGAAACTGTGTTTATTAACTGCATCCTTGTATTATTTTTGTTTTTAACTGCTGTGGTATTACAGATAGGGGTTACAACAGAAAGTAATAATTCTATTGACAAGGGCAAGCATCTTCTTTTGTGTTCACCAGAGGAAAGAAACTTGTGAAGTGGTACTCCTTGATAACAGGACTTTAAATTTTAGGTGAACTATCCACTTAAGTTCATTCCATACACTGTTTTACTCACTTCTTCGCATTCACCACTACATTTGTCTTGCAACATTTACATTCACAGTAATCTTTCTTTTTTGTTTCTTTGAATAAATAAATATCTTGAAAAGCATCTGATCTCAGATAATACATTTGAATGATGTTAATGAATAAAAAATGGTGGCATTTGTGGGTCATAGATGACATGTCCGCATCAAATATAAAAAAAGGTTTTTATATACATAGAAAGCATAGTAAATGCAAGTGCCTGCTTCAATTTTTCAAATGACTTTAGTAAGAACATGGTTAAACAATGTTCGTTGATCATTCGACATAACAGATTTATTAATGTAAAAATTAAACCTCACATTCTGATCAGTACTTTTTAAAATAACAGCAGTGTCTGTTTAATTTTTCAAATAATCTGGTAAAGAAAGTTTAGTGAATATGTGGTGGAAAAAAACTGTTTTATCATCATTCGGCAGAACAAAGTTATTTATGTAAAAATGAAACCACATATTCTGATCAGTCCTTAATAAAATATATTAAAGAATAAGTAAACATACTAAACTGTATTATATTTATATGATTAAAAACAGTATTGCTAACAAATGGATAAAACATTGTAGCTTAAATGATAGAGAAAAAGAATAAAGATGTAAAATGACAATGGGGCTGCAGTGTGATCAATAAAAATGGCTTTTAATATGCCATCAAATCACTCTTGTTCTAAATATGCCTGACATATTTCTTTTGTACAGTATATAAACCAATGCAACACTAAATGACATTTAAATGGGTTTCCACTTTAAATCATAATCAAATATGCTGGTCTTCATTTTTGCTTGCTTATAAGTAAGTACGTAAGCGCATTAATAAATAACTAAATAAATAGGACACATTCTATGAAGAAAAAAGCTGTACTTTGTATTATCACTATGATTTTAATGCTCGAAAATCGTCATTTCTAAGAACTTTTCCCTTTTTCTGAGCAGATTTAAATTGTCAATGACCCAATAACCTATTTTATGAAAGCTACACTCCATTTGAAAACTTCGGGGTTGGTAATATTTATTTCATGATTTTTAAGCGTACTGTCTCCTGCTCACTGAGGAGGTATTTATAAGATCAAACATACAGCACAGTACATAGCAAGGCTTAAATTTTCAGCAGTCATTACTGTTGTATTACATGATCCTTTTCTTCAAACAAAATGCTACCGATCAGTATTATGTTGGTAAAAAAAACTCCAATACATTTAATAAGGGTTTGGATGAAACTACACTGAATTTACATCCCCTGGGGCTTTTCACATTCTTCAACGATACTGGGTTCATGCTAAGGTTAGAGAGAAGATGTGTGATTAAAGGAGAATGAAGGTTATTCTCAGGTGAATATTCATGAAACATCTATAGATATGCTAGAGATATGATTGTCATTGACACAGTTTACCCCATAGTATCCCAATAAACAAGGATCAGCTGGAAGGGTCCTCAGTGTGTGTCTATTGCAGCTCCCAGGAGGACACATATTGCGATGCAAAGTGGAAATGTGGCATCGTACTGAATAATTACGAAACTTGAGTGGACAGCATGAGGATAAAAGGTGGGGGTAGGGGCGTTAATTACTGTAATCAGCCCCTTTCTAAAAAGAGGAGCGCATCTGCAGAAAAAGACCCTTCAGTCTGAACTTCTATCGATGCAACATCTTATAACGCAGAAACAAAAAACCTTTATGATGTTGTTTTGGATCACTTGAGGTTAAAAATGAAAACTGCAGTTATTGGGTGTTATTACTGATAACCAGTACTGATTCTGCAGTAATTGAAGAAATCCTGCATACTGTAGATTGCACTGGTCAAAGACAAAATGCCCCGTTTGTTGTTTGAGTCCATTAATTTTGAGGAAAGTCGCTTTTTTGATCCTATTAAATGTAAGCAAACAAAAGTTGCTACTTTTAATGTTTATAATAATTAAAAATATGGTTCAATAATGTTCCACTGGCATATTTACTGTATGTAAAAATTAACTTAATGTCTGTGCCAAAAGCCAAGTGGTTAAGTGTGTTGACATATACAGTAGCACCATGGTGTTCACAGTGACCCAAGTTCAATTCTCAGCTTGAGGTGCTTTGCTGACCCTTTCTCTCTCTCTGCTCTCAATACTTTCCTGTCTGTTAGAAAATAAAGAAAATGTAACTTAATTATTTATTAATTTATTATTCATTCATTCATTTTATTTTCAGCTAAGTCCCTTTATTAATCTGGGGTCGCCACAGCAGAATGAACCACCAACTTATCCAGCATATGCTTTATGCAGCGGATGCCCTTCCAGCTGCAACCCATCACTGAAAACATCCATTCACATTCACTCACACACATACACTACGGTCAATTTTAGCATACCCAATTCACCTATGCCACATGTCTTTGGACTGTGGGGGAAACCGGAGCACCCGGAGGGAACCCACGTGAACACGGGGAGAACATGCAAACTCCACACAGAAATGCCAACTGACTCAGCTAAGGCTTGAACGAGCAACCTTCTTGCTGTAGGTTCAAATTGTTGTTACTAAAACTCAACTTACATTGCAATACATAGCAAAAATAACTTTTGTACATTTATTCATTCATTTTCTTTTCGGCTTAGTCCCTTTATTAAACCGGGTGTCGCCACATTGGAATGAACCGCCAACTTATCCAGCACATGTTCTACACAGCGGATACCCTTCCAGCCATAACCCAACACTGGGACACACCATACACACTCAATCACAATCATACACTATGGCCAATTTAGCTTCCCCAATTCACATATACCGCATGTCTTTGGACTTGTGGGGGAAACCGGAGCACCTGGAAGAAAACCTACACGTACACAGGAAGAACATGCAACAGAAATGTCAACTGACCCAGATGGGGCTTGAACCAGCGACCATCTTACTGTGAGGCGATTGTGCTACCAACTGCGCCACCGTGACGCCCCATTTGTATGTTATTACATTTAAAAACAACTAAATCGTTTTGTGTCTTTCCCTATTGTTACATTTTATATCTGGTTAATCAACTGTTTATTTTCTGGTTAGTTTGATTACTACACCTAAGAAATTCTGCTATTTCAGAGGTCCTTATACAACAGCAAAATAACCAAAACACACAAAAACACTGACTAAGCAAGTCAGTATTGTACACAAGAGGAATATAATACAAAACACAAATAAATGTTGTCAGTGCGGCCCGAAAGTCTCAATAAAACAGTTTTGCATCTGCAAAGACATACTTCTCAGTAAAGAAATATTGTAGCCTACTTTTGGTGTTCTTGAAATAACTAAACATATACACTTTTGTGCATCAAAGGCTCACTGAAAATACAAGCTTCAGCTTATGTTAACCAAATAAATACCACAACATTGTTGTACTTGTGATGCAGAGCATTTTGGTTTAATTCCAGTGAAGCACATTTCGACAAGCGAGATAAAAATGAAATAAAATCAAAACTACATAAAAGCTCTTTCTCTTATGTTTGCTCTTGAAAACTCAAATCAGATGTTCTTGTTGCGATTAATTGCTGAAGTTTTTATCACTGTGTGGTATTATTATGATACTGACATAAGCTACAAAAAATATTACTTTAACAAGTATAATAACCAAAAATAAAGTGCATTGCATTATTGCATATACTGTAAATGTTCAGAGAAAAAGTTTAAACAAATTAAACTGCAAAAGGATGAAAAAGTACAATACAGTAAGTAATACGTAAAGTAAATTGTTTTTGCATTGTTAAAAAATATTAATGCATTAAAACTAACAGTTGTGAATAGCCATATTATAGTTATATGCTGAAATTAATTAAAAACTGAATTTTATTAGTTATTAACTCAATTTAATAAAACGACCAGGGCTTTTTAAATGCATATTAGGCATTAACTAAGAATTTAACATGACCCAAGATTAACAAATGCTTTGGTAGTTGTCAATCAATGATTTTAGTGGAGCGTTACTGTATAGAGTTTACCAACAAAAGGTTTATAATAATTTTTTTATGTTGTAGGTCAGATTAAAATGTGAAAATGTTAATGTTTGAAAATAAATCACCAATTAAGTCTTTGAGTATTCGTTGCTTTGTTGAACAACAACTGAAATGCAACTGAATATTCTATAAAGACACTCTAAAAGTTTAAATAATAAATAAATGATCATGGTATTTTTAAGCACCTGCAATATTATGAATATGTTCATTATCATTATATATTGAATTATTGAACAATGGTTAGGGTTAGGGCGCCACGGTGGCGCGTGATTAGCACGTTCGCCTCACAGCAAGAAGGTCGCTGGTTCGATCCCCGGTTGGGGCAGGTCCCGGTTGGGCCAGTTGGCATTTCTGTGTGGAGTTTGCATGTTCTCCCCGTGGTTGCGTGGGTTTCCTCCGGGTGCTCCGGTTTCCCCCACAGTCCAAAGACATGCAGTACAGGTGAATTGGGTAAGCTAAATTGTCCATAGTGTATGTGTGTGAATGACAAGGTGTGGATGTGTTTCCCAGAGATGGGTTGTGGCTGGAAGGGCATCCGCTGCGTAAAACAAATGCTGGATAAGTTGGCGGTTAATTCCGCTGTGGCGACCCCGGATTAATAAAGGGACTAAGCCGAAAAGAAAATGAATGAATGAATGAATGGTTAGGGTTAGGTTATTGTCTAGTGTACGGAAAGGTTTAGGTCAGTCGTTCATGAGGGAATTGGTATGACAATTGGTCCTTCTCATGGATTTGTAGAAGAAAAAATGTGTGTCTGAAACGTACAGCAAAATGTACCCTAAGTAACGTGTAATCAGAAACATGTTAGGAAACGTAAACGAAAAAAAAACAACTTATTTTATATTTTATTTACTAAAATGTAGGATGAGGCATGTGTTTCACGTATTATATAGGTTATTTCCGTGTGGGACAAATCTGAAGTCAGGGTTCATACACATTTTTACTACTAAAATTCCATGACTTTTCCATGATTTTTCCATGACTTTCAAGTACATTTTCATGACCTAATATTTCATGTAATGTATATGCATGTTCAAATTTATTACAGTATACTGTAAAACACAAAGCAATCTATTTTGCTTCAATTTAAAATTATATCTATGTAAAACTGATTTAGGGCGCCACGGTGGCCTAGTGGGTAGCACGTTCGCCTCACAGCAAGAAGGTCGCTGGTTCGATCCCCGGCTGGGCCAGTTGGCATTTCTGTGTGGAGTTTGCATGTTCTCCCCGTGGTTGCGTGGGTTTCCTCCGGGTGCTCTGGTTTCCCCCACAGTCCAAAGACATGCGGTACAGGTGAATTGGGTAAGCTAAATTGTCCGTAGTGTATGTGTGTGAATGAGAATGTATGGATGTGTTTCCCAGAGATGGGTTGTGGCTGGAAGGGCATCCGCTGCGTAAAACAAATGCTGGATAAGTTGGTGGTTCATTCCGCTGTGGCGACCCCGGATTAATAAAGGGACTAAGCCGAAAGGAAAATGAATGAATGAATAAAACTGATTTAGATAATACTTACATTGCACTAACAATGTGAGAGTATGTGATTGGCAAAGGACAGAATAGAAGTCAAGGCAACTAAACCTATATTCACGTATACAGATATCTGTTTTCCATAACTTTGTGGGCTTTTCTGTTTTTCCCAAAAAAAATTCCAGGTCTGGAAAATGGCATGTCAAAATTCCATGGCTTTTCCAGGTTTTTCATGACCCGTATGAACCCTGTGAAATTAAAAGATCATATTGGATGTGGTTTGGGTCAAGACAAAAACAGATCTGAGTCACATGTGGGCAAAAAAATCAGATTTGGGCCACATTTGCCTGTGAATGTAACCTAATTGGTTTTCCCACCTTGAGGATGCTTAGGTAAGGTTCATGATGATATTCACTAACAGCAAATGATTTTTCATGCCACTAAAATTGTGGAGGTAAAACTCTAAATATAAATGCATTAGATTCCATACAAAAAAAATGTTCAACTACAAGAAAAAAGTGTTTTTTTGCCAATGTGGCTATTTATTTGCTACAAAATCTGATCTGTGTAGGTCTAAAGCATGGAGATACAACCGGCTGCTGCAGGAGCTGAGAGAGGATCATGTGAACTCAATTGATGCTAATATTGGCTGTCACACGCAAAAGTCACTCTTCGTTTGTATAAAGTTTAAGAATTCACAACTTTGTTGCTTTGTTAGACACGCCCACATCTTTGCACAATGGTTACTGTTGCTTGTGTAGTCGGAGGTCGCCGGAAGTCACCATACTGTATCTCCATTAAAATGAACAGTCACTTGTCACTATGTGGCATGAATAGGTTTTAAGTGTTTAATGCACATTTATGCATTGTGCCTTATCATTTAGTTCTTCTGGTGCTTTTTCTGGAGTGAACGAAACTTACAAAAAACATCAGTAAGGATTTTGTCATCAGCTAGATGGGGTTATATATAGTATGATGATCTGTTTACATGGAGGTTGGCATTATTTCTTGCCCAGGATTTCATATACTGTATGTGAAACCCTCAAAATACATCTTTAAATTAAGCTATGTCATTCTCTTTAGAGAGGTACAATTATAATTTATCCTATGCTTAATCCACTGACATGAGCACAGCAGAGATCATTAATATTCATGACCCTTCTAAATAAAGTAAAAACAGAACATTTCATCCTATAGGGCCAATTCCTAGGGTTCTAAATGGACATGTATAAACATTTCTGTTTTTGCACTCTATAAATTAGCCACATACCTTCTATACATTACTAAACTATTTAAACATTGTATGAGTGCATATGGCACATTTAACTCATTAAGAAAGTAATAATGAAGACTTTTTGAAGGAATTGTTGGTATTGTGATGGGTATTAAAGTATTGATCAGACACCAGTGTAGAAGGTTGGCAACTTACAACTTAAACTGTGATCCAATGCTGATATGGAACTATGCATGGCCAAAATGATATTTATCAGAAACTGTGAACAAAAAATTGTGGAAGGACAAGCTAAACTTCCCAGCCCTCTAGTAGTTAAATTCATAAACTGAAAAACAGTAGTGAAACATGAAAATTAATTAGTAAAATCAGTGAAGCAAAGCAGAATAAATGAATCTTTTAATTCATTCCCTTCCCAGCTTGGAACAGAAACAAGGTCTCTGCAGCAAAGCAACTCTATAGAAGGCAACCAGGTCACACCTGGGTACATGATATTAATTTCAGTGCAGCCAATGAGCATTGATTCTGTCTGATCTGACAAACGGAGGCTATTCCAGGTTAGCGGTCTGCAGATCTGGATTTACATCAGGACGTCTTGATGAAAATGTGTATGTATTATGAAATCTTTCACACAACCAAAATGACAGAGGGAAATCCTAATGAGTACAATTTACATTAAAGGTTAAAAATACTTTCACTCTATTGTTATATAACTGCTGGGTTGTTTCAATCCAAATTAAGCAAAAATAGAGACAGACATTGTTGTTAGATGAAAATTTTAATTTGAAGTTATTTTAGATTTTAACCCAACAGTTTGGCTAGGTCATATTTGATTCAAACTTGGGTTAAAAAAACACAGATTTTGTTTAACATCTTATTTTTCATAGATTCGTTCTTTTAAAAAACTTCCTTTCCCAGACACTATTCTTCTCTGGTTGATCACATGATCCAGTCAGCACTAGTGAGTTGTCTTATCTACTACCTGCAGCGATTGACAGAAATCAAACAACGATTTCCATGTCTAAATTGCAGATCCAAAGACGATTCAAAGTCTCCAGCTCTTGGACGCACTGTGTTTCAGTAACAATGGCATCAATCAGTTTAAGTTTGAGTTCGAATCCCCTGACGACACATTGTAAGGACTACTTAATTGACCCAAATTTGCATTATAAGAAAGACCTGTTGAACATTTCTCAGTGGTTAGTTTAGAGAATAACCAAACATATTTTCTGTAGAACACACAGTCTTTTCCACTATTTAAGTATACTGTAGTTCACCTAAAAATTCTAATTATCACAAATTATAAACTCAAATCACTGATTTCAGGTCTCACATTCGATAACACTGAAAAAAACAAAAACAATTTCTGCTAAATTGTTGCAAACAATTTGCATGGGTTGAATTTAAACAAAAAAAATTATTTAGTAATGTTCAACTTTGTTTGTTTAAAATCAGGGCAAATGAATCGTTTACAACCACTTAACTTTGACTCAACAGATGACATATGACGTGAGACACATTCTTAGCAGAAGCTCTGATGAGAGTATGTAGATGAATGAGCATAACTAAACGCCAGTAGCGAAAAGTTGAAAACAAGTAGGTGACATGTCTAAAAGAGGAATTCACTGTAGGAGAATATGAGCTTGAGTTTTTTGCACAGCCGTACTGTATTTGTTTGAACTGGTGTACATCCTCTTCCTCATCATCACCGTCATCGTGTGTTATTTGTCAAGTCAGAAGTCAGACAATGCGCATTTGGAAGTCAGTGAGTTTTTTAAGTGAACTATTTATTTAAACTACATAAATAAGGATGTACATTATACTGTTTGAATCATCGATAAGCTTGTTATTGTGACTGTCATTTAACCTGATTGAGTCACGGGTTCGAGTCATGCAACAATAACTCATATGATCTATTCAGGCTACTGAACACAAGCAACTGCATGTAAATTGAGACCAGGTAAAAATTCAGTACATCTCGAACTTACTGTATGGCTATTTTGTTGGATTTGGCAGCTTCAAGTAGAATGTTCTTGTTTAGTATCTATATCTAGATCTTCGGTATACTATGTTTAATCCGTTGGTTCATTTTTTCTATCATCATCTGCAGTCATCATCAGTGGAAAAAAAATCCACTCTGTAAATACGATGATTGGTTATTTTTCCCAACACCATTATAATATGATGACTGTATGAATGAATTGGTAAAATAAATAATAAATAAATAGTTAATCAAATATCTATAAATGTTTAATTTTGGTTTCAAGGGGGAAAACCACAAACAAAATGTAAATGCATATAAATGCATAAAGCTTGGGATGCGGGATAGAACTTCCAATTTGGGTGGTCATCCTAATAAAAGATTGATTTTGCAACCTCAGTGGTTGTTATAGTAAAAGTATGAAAAAAAAGAGAGGATACATTTTTAGTCTTGACAGTAAATGCTTCTGGTCAACATGATGTACACAACATGAGCCAATTACAGTGTTTGATGGCAAAATATGCAAATGTGTTACGGATATCCAGTACATAGATGAGAAGCAGAAGTTTACCATTAATTCTACATTATTTGCAGAGCACTTTGATCTTTAAAACTCTACAGAGACGTTTTAGCCATAAATTAAACATTGCATGGATGTTAATATTAAAAAAGGCTAATAGGGCAGTTTAATATAAGCTGTACTCTAGCTTACATCTCGCAGTAGTTCTTTATGCCCTCATTCCTCAATGAATAACAGTTTAAACTGAACAAAAAGCCAATATCTAGTCCATAATCACCCTATTTAATACCTACCGTACAGCAGGATGTTTAATATTCTTTAACATTCAGGAAATGGGGAATTCAGCACAGCAGCCTGACATGTAAACAAGACAGATCAAAAACTGCCACCATTATCTCCCATGAAACCAGTGATCAGCACTCATTACTTTCTGATATCTAGGCCACGACAGATTAGCCTTCATATAATAACGGTCCATATTCCATAACCACTAAATTGACAAGGATTACCTAATTTCAAGATTGTTTCAAGTCCTATTGAATAAGCAGTGTGAAGGAGTCTCTTGACATAGATTTTTTTCAAGCAATACTGTACTAGACCCATGTTGTCTTGCCATTGAAATCTGCATTTCAAAATCAGAAATAGATTGTTTTTTGGCAGACAGAATTTCAGACATAAAGCCAATTATCTCTTTATTTATATAAAAAAAATGTCTCAACATTTCATGTACCTGTACATCTCACTTGATAAACAACAAGTGCAATACATTTAACCTTTCTGTCCACTGGAATTGCAAATGTATAAAGTTAAGGAGCAGTCATGCGGAATGAACACCGACTGTGGCACCAGTGACTGATTTTGAACGTGACCACCGAACGAATGAATGAATGAATGAATGAATGAATGAATGAAGACCAGCTTACCCTCAACTCTCTCTATTAATTAAACATAACACACACGAAACAGCTCTACTACACTCACTTACCTCCACGAAATAAAAGCAGGGTAGCAAGGTGACGCTGTCTTTGGTCATCTTGCCTTTGAGTCTTTCCTTCGCAGACATGATAAACGGTGCGTCCCTTTATAACGCGGCGCGTAAAGAGAGGAACACTAAAGCCCAGCTCGTGTAATTTCTCTCCGTTTGCAGTAATTGCGCTCCTTCAGGCTGTCGTTTTCTCCATCCCCAAGTGCGCTTTTACTGCGGATACAGACACACGGAAAGATGCTGTATCAAACCTGGCCACATCATGACTGAAACCATGACAACACAACCAGCATCCCCCGAGGACGCGCCGATGGAGATTTTAACACTGTCCGACACCGATTAATGTTTTATGCCAACCTTCAACCTTCTTGTTGGAGGCAATATGCTGACCAGATGACGTCAGAGGTGTGCTAAAAACCCATTTTCACCAGCAGCTCGCGCGCGCGCGTGCTGGCGTGTGTGTGTGAGGTGGGGGCGTTCACGCTTTCTCACTATCATGACCGTCAAATGCTTCAAAATTCTCAGAACGGTTGTAGATAAGGCGTTGTTTTAGATAAATCAGCATTCTGCTAGTTATATGCTAAATAATTAAATTTTAGCTATCACCGAAATTATTTGAAAACTGTGAATGCAAAATGCACGCATCTTGAAGTGGCGTTTATGACTTAATCTCTTTTTAATTATATATATATATATATATATATATATATATATA
>CAIGQQ010035826.1:12394577-12425632 GCA_903798035.1 Danio albolineatus
TATATATATATATATATACACAGTATGTCACAAAAGTGAGTACACCCCTCACATTTCTGCAAATATTTATTTATATCTTTTCATAGGACAACACTGCAGAAATGACTCTTTGACACAATGAAAAGTAGTCAGTGTAAAGTTTGTTTAGCAGTGTAAATTTAGTGTCCCCTCAAAATAACTAAAAATACAGCCAATAATAGCTGAACCCTTGGCAACAAAAGTGAGTACACCCCTTAGAAAAAAAATAAAAAAGTTAATATTTTGTGTGGCCACCATCATTTTCCAGCACGACTTTAATTCTCTTGGGCATGGAGTTGGCCAGAGCTTCACAGGTTGCCACTGGAATCCTCTTCCACTCCTCCATCACAACATGACCAAGGTGGTGGACATTTGACACCTTGTGCTCCTCCAACTTTCTTTTCAGATTGCCACAGAGGTGTTTTAAGGGGTTTAGTTCTGGAGACATGCTTGGCCAGTCCATCACCTTTACCCTGAGCCCCTTTAGCAAGCCAGTGAGGTGTATTTGGGGTCATTATCATGCTGAAACACTGCTTTATGGCCCAGTTTCCGGAAGAAGGGGATCATGCTCTGCTTTAGTATGTCACAGTACTTGTCAGAATTCATGTTTCCCTTATTGAATTGTAGCTTCCCTATGCCAGCAGCACTCATGCAGTCCCACATGATGACACTCCCACCACCATGTTTAATGATAGACAAGACACACTTGTCTTTGTACTTCTCACCTGGTTGCCACCACACACGCTTGACACTATCTGAACCAAATAGAGTTATCCTGGTCTCATCAGACCACAGGACATGGTTCCAGTAATCCTGGTCCTTAATTTGAATGTCTGCTGCAAATTGTTTGCGAGCTTTCTTGTGCATCGTCTTTAGAAGAGGCTTCCTTCGAGGACAACCATGCAGACCAATTTGGTGCAGTGTGCGGCGTACGGTCTGAGCACTGACAGGCTGACCTCTCATCCCTTCAATACCTGAAGCAATGCTGGAAGCACCCATCCGTCTGTTTTTCAAAGACAATCTTTGGATGTGACGCTCAGAACGTGCACTCAGCTTCCTTCACCGACCATAGCGAGGCCTTTTCTGAGAAGAACCTGTCCTCTTAAAGCATTGAATGGCCTTGGCCACTGTGCTGCAGCACAGTTTCAGAGTGTTGGTTATCTTCTTATAGCCTAGGCTATCTTTATGCAAAGTAACAATTAGGTTTTTTCAGGTCTTCTGAGAGTTGTTTGTCATGAGATGCCATGTTGAACTTTCAGTGGCCAGGTTAAGACAGTGGAAAAGCTTTTATACCAAATTCAACTCACCTGCTATCTGGAAACACCTGAGACAGTGTAAAACTATTGAGTCACATGACACAGGGGAAGGAAAAGGACTAATTGTGCTCAATTTGTACATTTTCACTTAGGGGTGTACTCACTTTTGTTGCCAAGGGTTCAGCTATTATTGGCTGTATTTTTAGTTATTTTGAGGGGACACTAAATTTGCACTGCTAAACAAACTTTACACTGACTACTGTTCATTGTGACAAAGAGTCATTACTGCAGTGTTGTCCTATGAAAAGATATAAAATAAATATTTGCAGAAATTTGAGGGGTGTACTCACTTTTGTGACATACTGTATATATATATATATATATATATATATATATATGTGTGAATAAACAGTTCAGTATTATAAAAAGATCAGTGTTATGAATTGAGAACAGGACTCTAATTATCCTACAATTGACGCTGAGTTAATTTGATAATTCGCCGATCCTCATTAGGAGTGAACTGAGCAAAAGTAACAATCAAACTTGAATCTGTTTTTCTTTTCAGTATGCACAGACGCCATCTTGTGGACGGTCTATTTCATGGCAAAACACATGTAGGCCTACTGTTCTCAGCATAAATGAGTACACCCCTTTTGAAAATGAATATTTTTAGCAATTTCTCATTGAATATAGCCAATAGTGTTAGGTACAATTAAACAAAAGTGTTTATCAAACAGCATTATCCATTAAAAAAAAAGTTTGGTCTCCTAACATCTTCAGGAATAAAAAAATAATACATTTAAATGTAAATCAGTTATTGCAATGTTATATTGGAATGACAACTCAGTGTTATTTTTTGTTTCTCTTGATTTTTCCTCTTTATTACAATTTTATATAAGATTTTCCCAACATTTTAACATTTCTAAACATTATAGTTTTAATAACACATTTCTAATAACTGATTTATTTTATCTTTGCCATGATGAGAGTAAATAATATTTTCCTAGATATTTTGCAAGACACTTCAATACAGCTTAAAGTGGCATTTAAAGGCTCAACTAGGTTAACTAGGTATAGGCAGGTTAGGGCAAGTTTTTGTGGAACGATGGTTTACTCTGTAGACTAAAAAATATATAGCTTAAAAGGGGCTAATAATTTTGACCTCAAAGTTGTTTAAAAAAAATAAAATAAAAAACTGCTTTTAATCTAGTCGAAATAAAACAAATAAGACTTTTTTCCGAAAGAGAAAATATTATCAGATATACTGTGAAAATTTCCTTGCTCTGTTTAACATCATTTGGGAAATATTAAAAAAATAACAATAAAATAAAAAGGGGGTTAATAATTCTGACTTCAGCTGTAAGTGTGGCCTCAAAATATTTGCAATATATTAAAGTATATGTATTTATGTAGCTGCGTACATAAAATACATACTGCCATTAGCTTTTTTTTTTTAATCTGTACAAACGGTAATAAAACTGAATAGATCAGTTTTAACTATATATATATATATATATAATATAATTTATTAATGTGAAGCTGAAGATCAAAATCATTTTCAGTGGTCATTAAAGTCTTCAGTGACAGCCTTTCTGAAGGACCACGTAAAACTGAAAACAATAAAATAAATTCATTCATTTAGTAATTTTCTTTTCAGCATAGTCCCTTTATAAATCTGGGGTCGCCACAGCAAAATTAACCGCCACCTTTTTCAGCATATTTTTTACGCATGTTTTACCCAATTCACCTATACCACGTCTTTGGACTTGTGGGGAAAACCAGAGAACCCGGAGGAAACCCATGCGAACACGGGGAGAACATGCAAACTCCACACAGAAATGCCAACTTGACCCAACCGAGGCTTGAACCTTCTTGCTGTGACATTTTGCCCTGACATTTTGGTATTGAACTAATAAATTATTATTATTCAAAATGTAATAAAATATAACTCAGTTATTTAAAATAGTAATATTTCACAAATTACTGTTATTTCTTTTCTAAAATAACCACTTAGTGAGCATGAGAAACTTTTTTGAAAAACATTAAACATTTATACATTAATTAAAGACATGCTTATGTTCTATTTGTCAAAAAGAGTAAGAATAATAGCAAAACAATATGCTCTGTACTACAGCAGTTTTATAGATTTCAAAGTGGTATTGAGGGACATTTAGGAACATGGACATTAACACGCATTGGTCCTATTAAGTTATCTAAAATGCTGTTTTGTCTCCCTCTCATGGAGGCCTTCAAGTTGACACCACATATCTGAAAGTTGTGGGGATATTATCAACAGTAAAATAAATGTAGAAACATAACCCAATATAAGAAGCAGACATGGCAAAACTATCGTATTACCGATATTTACCAGTAACTCATATACAACAGGTAAACTGAAAGGGTTAGTTCGCTCAAAAATTAAAATTACCTCATTTTGTCTTCCTTTTCTTTCATTGTTATTAATGACTGAATTTTCATTTTTCAATGAACCATCCCTTGAAGGCAAATTATAATGTCAGAAATCACGTTGGAGTCCTCATTTCTCCACTTCATGAAGTGAAATGACCTTATAATGATAGTGTGGATTCCCTTAAGTGAAAGTGTTTAGCAAAGTCCACAAATGTGTTTCTAAAAGCAAGTTAAACATTTGTGTCATTGATTGTGACTGTGCCCACACCTTCGAGATTTTCACAGAGGGTGTTAGTCTACATACACACACACGCACATCTACACACACACGCACACAGGTTGACCTTTCAGTGCATAGTCAAGCACACACTGGCCAATGAAACTGCTGTATTTGACACTTGTTTTTCCTATGTGATGCAATAATACGCTGGGATAAACACATCACACATTGAGAGCTTATTTGACATGTGAAGGATTTTGTAAAGAGATGTAAACATGAGACATTATATCACATTCCAGAAACACTGCAATTTCAAACTGTGCATGTATACAGTATATGTACTAAAGAAACGTGTTCAGCATTGCCGCCTTAAAGGGATAGTTCACCCAAAAATGAAACCTCTCATCATTTACTCATCCTTGGCTTGTTCCTTTTTTTTCTCTTCTGTTGAAAACAAATGAAGATATTTTGAAGAACGTTAGAACCATAGACTGTAAAAGATATGGACATAGTATTCGAGACGTCACCCCCTGGGTTTCACAAATGAAGCTACAAGAAGGCACGGCCAACCGTCATGTTCACACGTCATCGCGCCAATATGAGGATATCAAACAAGGCAAAAGAGGCAGAGCGTGAGCGGAGCTACAGACGCATGCTGGCATTTTGTTCAAACACTTAATACTTCATTACCTGTGTTCAGACCTCATGTGCTTGGTTATGTACTATATCAATAAAGCGTTTAGTCTTGAGGTAATACATTGAGCCACTAAACATTAAACACTGTGGTAATACATTGAGCCAATAAAACATTGTTCTTATGACATTTTTTTGACAGGGGGAAAACACAAATTACTTTCAAATACTTCAAAATATAGTCTGTGTTAGTAAATGCAAGGTTATTTATGAAATCCAGGTATAAAACTGTATAACAACGTTTCAGACGACTGTTTTATAGCCTACAGCTAATCAGCCTGTGATTACAGGTCTAAAGAAAATTATAAATGATAAATTATCTTAAATAAAACAAATACATTTATAGATATGTTATATATATATATCATATTTCACTCACTCACTCACTTATTTCAAAATGGAGGCAACTTGAATGGTTTGAGCACAATTAAGAGCACAGCATGACATATTATCTGATAATTGTAGGAAATAATTCCAAAAGGCAATTGACTGTGTAAAACCACATAAAACAAAACAAAAATACGATATATGCAGAGTTCAGCAACTAATCAGCCGGAATGACATGACGCCGACCAGCGAGACCTAGCTGTCACTCAAGTGGCCACGCCCTTAATTATGCAGATTTTATATAACCTAATAAAAACGAAACGGAGTTAATAAAAAAAATCACTCCCCCTCAGTTGTCATGAAGGGTAATATTAGCTATATGCACTCAGACCGATGAATTGCAGTTTCAGTTACTTCCATATTGGCTCCTCGAGGGAGAGCGGGAGGTTGTAACTTGGTTAGAACTCCACTAACCATTGACTTCCATAGTAGGAAATTCATGTCAATGTTGAGTAAATGTTTGCAGAATTGAAATTTTCTGGTAAACTATCCATTCAACCATCCATTCAGAGGTTTTCAGGCACAATTGTCACAAACAAGTGGACCTCATATATCCTGTACAAACAAGTATAGTTCAGATTTCAATCTGACATAATGAAGGCTGTCTCAATTCAAAGTATCCATACACAGCTCTAAATGTGTCCTTCATTGCCTGTGCAATGAAAGATTCAACCGGTGGATCCTTCATGGCTGAGAATATCTCAAGATTTTTTGTGAACCATTAAGAATTTTTTTTTAAGAAACATCCAGATTAAACTTTTAAATGTGTCTTTTTTAATTTATGAGTTAAATGAAATGCGATACTTACATGTTAAAAATTTAAACATGTTAAACTTGTGGCATATCTTACTAAGATGGATTTTATGATGACCGTCTATACACAGCAAGTTACGCAAAAAAGTGTGAAAGAGTTGCGTTTTTGAAATTTATTTTTAAATTCTAACACAATTTTGTGTTATGGATACTCCTTGCTGTGTTGTATTTTGGAGTTCATTCACTGGTGTTCAGGAATGTGCTTTAACTCCACATCTGGAGTTAAATGTTTAGAAAGTCTGCCATAACACAACCCTGCTGAGCAGCACAAGAGAACTGGAGTTATGGTCTTAGTTGTGAGGTAGGTAAAAGTGCATTGTTATGCAATTCTAAAAGCTTTTTCGAAATGTTGGATATTTTGTTACAGAAATGTGTTTTGCTGCAGCTGTTTTGTTTTGTACCATGATGCTATAGTGACTGCATGTGGCGAACTTAGCATCTAACATAAGTTAGCTTTTTCATTGTGGCTGTTTTGTGCAGTATTTTTTTTACATTTTGTGGATGTGAACAAGGTAACGCTAGCTAATAATCTTTCCTTTCCCTGTGTTTCTGAAAATGTGTGTTCTGCTGTGAAAAAGAAGCAGTACTTGATCAGATGAAGAAACCTGCTGTTCAGTTTTCAAATAGGTTAAATTACACAATGAGGTAACAGTAATATTTTTTTATCCAGCAATACAGCTTTATGTCTGTAAAGGTTAAAATGTGCAATAGTGATCGTGACACTATGCTGTTTTCAGCTATACATTACATTTTTAACCACACTAACATTAGCTGTTAAATAACATTTATCACTTTCATTACAGGTCACCATGATTGATAAAAGTGCGAGGCAAGAAAAAATATATTATCTTTGGAGGCAAGAAAAAATATATTATGCTAGAAGTTTGTTTCTTGGATTTTCACAGTGCAGGTCAGTTTTAGTATGTTATTGTTTTAAAAATAAATAGGCCTCATTTTGGTTGTTATCTTTGTAAATGTTTTTTCTTTCCTTGGTTTCAGAATATCGAGCAAATTGTAACTTCAAAGCCAGCAGAGTTGACTGATTAAGGAGTATGATGAGATATTTCTTGCTGCTTTTTATTCCTGCAAACATAATTTTATATAATGTGATGTGTTGATTGTTTTATGCAATTTTACTGAGCCTATGGTTTTAGTTGGCACTGGCTGCCAACATGTGTTAATTGTAAATGTTTTGCTGTCAGATTTAACGCTATGATGACAATTAATTTTAAAGTGTGTATATTGATGGAATTTCTAAATCTAATGTGTGGAGTTGCATAAATAAAAGCAGTAAGTGAAGAGTATTGCATTAGTTAAGTCATTTTCACACACACACACACACACACACACACACACACACAAATTGTTTGAAGTACACTTCACAACTCTAAGAAGTGTTAATTTTTAACATTGGTAAGGAGTTCATATTATACCCAAATGTAAAAGTACTTATTGTAGGATTACAATTTTAACTCCAGAAAGTGTTAAAAAAAAAAATTGTGTTAAATTTCAACTCCAAAAGTAGGGTGATTTTAACTCTGCAGGGGAATAAATTTGATGGTCAGGCATGTACACTCAAATTGAGTAGATTTTAACTCCCAGGGAGTTTATTCCAAAAACTAGAATTTGCTGTGCATATATAACTTGTACATAAATTGACAATTTGGCAATTTGTGAAGCCTACTTCTAAATTCTGTCATCATTTACTCATCATTAAACCTGTTTCGCTTATCTGTTAAACACAAAAGATGATATTTTGAAGAAAGCTGGAAACCTGTAACCATTGATTTTCATAGTATTTGTTTTTCTTCTTATGGAAGTCAATGGTTACAGGTCTTCGGCTTTCATCAAAATATCTTCTTTTGTATTCAACAGATTAAAGAAACTCATAAAGATTTGAAACCAGTTGAGAATGAGTAAATAGTGAGTAAATTAAAACTTTTGGGCTATTCCTATCTATCCCTATCTACCTATCCTTTGTGCAAACTATCCCGTTAATAACAATGGATATGTTACTGCTGCTCAAATGCTAGTGCACTATAGTAGTAGTATGGTAGTAGATGTGATCAGTCCTCTGTAGGCCAGACCATCTCATTACACCACGTTCAATTCAGACTTTGTGCACTTGAAGCACATCTTCACCACTGAATTGAGATGCAGCTTGTCTAAATTAATGGGATGTTAGTCAAACTGAAGAAAACAAACAAACAAACTAACTAACTAACTAACTAACTAACTAACTAACTAACTAACTAACTAACTAACAACCTAACGAACTAATCAATTAATTAATTAATCAATCAATTAATCAATCAATTAATTAACAAATCAATCAATCAATCAATTCAATCCATTAATAGACTACCCTTCAGCAGTGGTTTCCATCATTTTAGGCTGTTTTTAATCAAACCTAGCTACATTCAAGTGTAATGAGGTTATAAAAATATTGCTTAGTTAATTATTTGATGCTATAAATGAGGGTGTCCAAAGAGTGTGTTTTTCATTCATCTGAATGATTGGTCACTTTTCCTTTATGAGAAAGAACAGCTCTTTTTTGCTTAAACTTTCCATTTTGTACCAATCTGGGCCAGTCAGCATGGGGTGCATCTGAAAGTTTAGGCATGCAGACTTGTTACCTCATTGCCCTACTAGGCAGTGACTCAGCAGGCAGCATTTGTGCACAAAGGCACATCTTAAAATGAATTCCAAGCGGACACAAATGATACAGCATAACAATTTAATCATCTGCAACAGCTTTAGTGATAACTATAGTGAATGAATATTTGATTAGTACAATAGTAAAGTCTCGTTAGAAATGATGGGAAAAAAATGGAAAACATATTGTTAAAAACACATAAACACACAAAATGATGTTTGCTGCTTGTTTAACTACTTATTTAAATTGCCGAAACAACACAATGTTTGTTTTTTGGGAGACAGCTTAATTGTTTTATATTCAATCCATGTAAATTTGTAAAAACATTTTAACCTAATTTCTTTATGTTGTCAAAAACACAAATGACACCCAAGCAGTGTGCCAGATATGGGCCAGTTCATTTCAGTTTGTTCTGGATCCAGACTGTTACTGCAGTGGATCTGGGTCAGTTCTTATGTTAACAAAGATTGAAAAATACTGAAATTAATGTTTTATTCATTGTTTGTTCAAGTTTTATTAACATTGACTTATGGAACCATATTGTAAACTTACCATTTTGAAGCATATAAATAAACTTAAGACTAACATAATAAAAAGCAAAAGGCATAATAAATAAATAAATAAATAAATAAAATTTGATTTTATTGGGGTGACACGGTTGCACAGTAGGTAGTGCTGTTGCCTCACAGCAAGAAGGTCACTGGTTCGAGCCTTGGCTGGGTAAGTTGGCATTTCTGTGTGGAGTTTGCATGTTCTCCCCGTGTTCGTGTGGGTTTCCTCCGGGTGCTCCGGTTTCCCCCACAGTCCAAAGATATGCGGTACAGGTGAATTGGGTAAGCCAAATTGTCTGTAGTGTATTTGTGTGAATGAGAATGCATGGATGTTTCCCAGGAATGGGTTGCGGCAGGAAGGGCATCCGCTGTGTAAAACAAATGCTGGATAAGTTGGCAGTTCATTCCGCTGTGGCGACCCCGGAGTAATAAAGGGACTTAGCCGAAAAGAAAATGAATGAATGAATGATTTCATTGGGACTTTACTGAAAAGTCTTACTCATTCTGACGCTGTACTTCCACAAGAGGGCAGCAGTGCACAGCTTCTACCTCATTCATCTTCAAAAAACATTGAAGTCCTCACTTTGTGCATGTCTTTACAGTACACAAAATCTATGAGTTCATTTGTTCAGTTACTTTTAGGATATATGCATTTTAATAAAATCTAATTATTACCTATTTGAGATCACAAAGAAGCACGGATACCACGAAAATCTATAATATTTGAAGATAAAGCAGCTGAAGTGCATGTTTACAGGCATCCGATCATGACTACAGCGCGTGCGGCTGCCCAGCCTGAGCTCCTCTAACCCAATTCATCTTCAGACTCCAGCGCACTTCACAGCGCTCTGTAAGCGACACAATGCGCTGCTATTTCTGCAGGATTTTATGACAAGTCACAGTGGAATAAGAGGAAATCATGCCAAAACTACTATAGGAGCCGACCGAAGGCCCTTCGTTTGTTCCCCGGGATCCGTTTGACCCTCATCGACAATGCTTTACTTTCAGCTGGTGATCATGGCAGGGACTGTCATGCTGGCTTACTACTTTGAGTACACCGATACTTTCAACGTGCACATCCAGGGATTTTTCTGTCATGATAATGCCTATACGAAGCCCTACCTGGGACCAGAGGAGTCCAGTGCGATCCCACCGGCTGTCCTGTACGCGGTGGTCGCAGGGGTCCCGGCACTTGTGGTGAGTGAACCAGGAGTTTACTATCACGATTTATGAAGCTTACTGTATAGCGCAATGGTAATCAGTTTTGAACTGTAGAAAATATTATTACTTTTTCAGTCTCTGTTGGATGGAGTTTCATTAACGAGTCAGCCTGACTGGAAAGTTAACAGAATCTATTAAATACATAATTACACGCATAGAAGAATGTAGCCAATTTAACGGATGCTCAGATAGTTATGAAAGGTTAATTTCAGTTAAAGACCAATTTAATGGTTGACTCATATGCATATGTGATTATGGCTATACATTGCAAGTTGATTTTGCAATGCATACAGTCTATATTGTAACTAATGTGTGTGTGTATGTGTGTGTGTGTGTGTATATACATTACATAATTTATTTGTGAGTCAGTTCTTCTTCTTCTTCTTCTTCTTCTTCTTCTTCTTCTTCTTCTTCTTCTTCTTCTTCTTCTTATTATTATTATTATTATTATTATCATTATCATCAAATAACTATCTGGTGAAATATTGTAAATGTTCTGTTACTTTTTGTTGAAATAAGATCTTTATAGAATATAACATATTTTTACTCAAACCCATACATAATACAGAAAAACCAAGGAACTGAGCATTTTTTTTTATCAAATATATTTTGCTAGATAAATATATTGTTATAAATAGCTAAATATTTGACAATATTTTGATCAAATAAATACAGTATTGACCATAAAAACAATAAATAAATAAATAAATAAATTAATTAATTTTACAGACCCCAAACTAATTGTAATTGTGAACAAAACTAATTGTTCCTTAAAAATAAAAGTAAAAACAGTGTTTAAAACTCAGTGACTGTATACTATACATATAATTAAGAAAAGTTTAGGAAAAATCTTAGATTTGTAATTAATCCTTTAATCATCCTTTTAACTTAGCAAACTTATGCAAGGAAAGGCAAGGCAAGGCTGTCTGAAATGGATACTCTCACCCCACTTGGTCTTAATGACAATGAACTGAAACATACAGTATGATCTGAAAAGCTGGCATGTGAAAAGCACCATTGGTTCAAGTTTCCCATTGCTGGCCACAATGTGTGCTAGAATCAGTCTACAGAATGGGATGTAACATTTTGACTCTGGACCTGAGCTTTGTCTGCCTACAGTATATTAAAAGAGAATTTATGATGAGCAAGATATTGGCAGCTCAGAGGATCAATTAAAGTGCACAGGAGCACCTCAGAGCCTGCTCTTGTCTCTCATAAGAATTCCTGTGGATTTGTTCAATCGATCTGAAAACACTCTGCATGGTCCTTATATTAGGGCCACACAAATTCACCCCCAAATGGCTATTATTATCACCCTTTAGCTGAAAGAAGCGATTTTGAGCCAAGTGTGGAGTGAAAACTTCGATCTGGTCTCAGGCGTGCTCTGCAGTGGACAGTAAAGGTCAGATATCAGCCCGACGGGTGCTTAAAGTGCAAGGCTTGTACAGTGTTAGTTTCACATTTTGCTGACTGAACTCAGGCATTTGTGACCACGCTGCTGATTTACAGTGTATAAAATATATGCAAGAGTTTTAAAAGGTTAGTTAGCTGAAAAATGACATTTCTATTATTATTTACACTGCCTCCTGTCGTTCCAATCCCCAGAGACCTTCATTCATTTTCCGAATCTCTGTCAAAACATCCCATGTGACTTCAGTTGTTCAACTGTAATCATATAAAGCTCCAAGAACACTTTTGTGCACCAAAACTGTAAAAACAACTTTAATTGAACATATTACCATTAAGATCAGTGTCATATTGACTGTAGTAAATCCGAACCCTGAGCTTATGTAATAGACACACTATTCTTGGTTTGTTTGTTTTTTTTTGGTGTACAAAATAGTTCTTGGAGCTGTGTATGATTACAATTAAACCACATAAAGTCCAACACAATATCACAGCAATTCGTAACTTTGCTTTAGTGGTTAATTTGTATGAATTTGTACAGTCTCATTCATACAGTTTAGTAGTACAATTTGCTTATCCTCCAATGACGGTTGGGGTTAGGAGTATTGTTGCGGTGCCACACCTCCTTTTTTAAAATTGTACACATTCGTACGATTGAACTTGTACTAATTTAGCAAATTAGCTACTAAAATGACAAAATGTAAAATAGTTACATTTCCTAGTGAGATCAGGCTGTACAGTCACATTGAATGTGACTGCAATCGTAGACTGTAGAAGTTGTAGATATGAAATCTGAAATTGTAGACTGTCATAATTTCCCACTGTGAGCTGTTATAATTGTAACAAGTTGTAATATTGGCATAAAATCTCAATTTTAAAGTCATACTTAAATAAGACATAATTAGGTGTATGGAATTTAATGATAGTTTGTGATGCCCTTGCAATCTTTTAAAGATTGAATGCTCGATGTTATTGTAATTGGGTGGGAAATAATACATTCTTCAAAAAGAGAATTTTGAGTAATTAATAACATAATTTTAAAATTAATTTGGTTTTAAAACAGTAAAATAAAGTAGTTTTGTGTGTGTGTGTGTGTGTGTGTGTGTGTGTGTGTGTGTGTGTGTGTGTGTGTGTGCTGATTAGGGCTGCACGATATTGGAAAAATTTAACATTGCGATATTTTTTATAATGCGATATGAATACAATTTCACCAGATGACTTATTATCTCTATTTGGAAAGAATTTATAATGTTAGATTGATTGGGATGATTCTATAGTAGGAATGCATCTCCATAAAATCTAATAAACAATCTTTAAAAATGTTGGGGTCCCCCGACACATTTTTGTCATTGTCTGTGCTATTTGCGGCGGGTTTCTTTATTTGCATGTGTTGTGAGTTTTTTCATGCACATGTTAAGTAATTAATGTTTACTATTTGCATCTCTACAAAATCTAATGAACAATCTGTAAACTTTTTGGGGTCCCCCGACAATTTTTCGTTGTGATCTCTGCTATTTGCGGTGCATAACTGTGTTTGCATGTGTTGTGAGTGTTTTGCGTAACAGTCTACAATCAAGAAAAAGATACAATAGAAATAAAGCGTTTTATCATTTTCCGAGTCTAACAGTATTCAAGCACAGTAATTGAATGATAAAATAAAATTAATCATAGCTAAGGTCACAAATATTACAATTTCGTAAACTGTACCTGAATGCTTTTAAAATATTATACAATCACAGGCATCAAAAACACATGCAAATGATAAATTATATTACAAATTCAACATTGCATATATTGTGCGTAACTATTGGGAATGATTGCGATATCGATGCTGAAGTGATATATTGTGCAGCCACAGTGATGATTACCACTTGTTACTCCCCTCGAGATGAAACAAAGGCTCAAGGCATTCTTGATTTTAACTGACATTTATTCAGACACGAGTCTGTAGTATGTCTTGTACATTCTAGCCTTGCATTCCTTAATGTCCCAAAAATGCCGTCAGAACTACGAAAAGAAAAAAACCTAAATTAACCCTTTAAAGGTGGTGTTTGCACGTAATTAACAAAATACATACAACCAGTAAATAAAGTGTGCATTCAACATATAAAGAAATACACTTAATTGGCTAATTATTCATTAACATACAGACACATACTCATACATGTTCACATACAGCAAAGCCATTATATATAACACATACCTCATTGGTCTCTCTTACTCAAGAGGAATAAACTTGAAGGGTTACAGTTCGTTCAATAAACTATAACTTCTCTGTACTTCTTGCAGGTGTAATCATCAGAAACGTGTTATCAGTGAAGCACCTCATGTGGCTGTACTACTTGTAGTGCATCGGAAAAACTGTTGCAACGTTTAAATAATTTCCACATAAAAAGAAATAGGTTCCCCCCTTTTTCACAGTTTTAGTCGAATAATTTGAAATGAACAACATTATTAAGAACAAATATGCATTACTTATTTATTCTAATCATTACTCTGAACATTTTAACTATTTATTAACTTTTTAACTGTAAAGTGCATATTATAGTGTGTAATATATGAGAGTTGCATCTGACAGCAGCTACACCACTTTTATAAGAGTTTTACTACAAAGGCCATGCTTAAACTATGGTTAGTGTAACAGAACCAGGTTTCTTTGTGATTACCATGCTTACCACACAATGGAGATGGTTTTGTTTGTTTTAAATCATGGTTAAATTTACAGGGGTTAACAAATATACAGTAACTTGTCTTAGTGCGTGTACTGCCAGATATATACTGTATAGGCCAGTGGTATCTCAGACATCAAGCATTCAATTTTATAAAAATTCTCAAGTCAAAGAAACTTTTACATCTATTGCATGATGTAGTTGTTATGATATGAGCTTTAAAAACACATATATAGGCTGACCTGCTAAAGCCACCATTGTTTTTTTTAGCATGATTTCACTTGTGCTTACCCAGTTTTTAAATGAGACACCATTTACACCCTAATTTACCTGTCAGTGTAGAGGAATCTTGAGCAAACTGAATGGATTCATCACTGTAGTTACACTGACTGACCTTTGGCAATTGTTCCAGACTGTGAAACGTGCCAGACAGAGAATTCTTACCTGTTATTATATGGTTCACCACACACTGCTGTCCCTAATTTCAGTGTGACCACCTACTAAAAAAAACATTTTCCAAGTCTTAAACTGCCCTTGAGGCTTTTTAAATTTATAGTTCAAACTCAAGTATGATTCCCTTTTCCTCTGCAATTCATTCGGAAACAAGAAGCAATGAGAAATGTATTATACTATGATTGTGACCTGAAGCATGCAAAGACAAAATTACGCATTATGTAAGAGTATAATTAGACCAAATTGTTTTTGTACTAATTGTTAACTGTCTCGAATCGTAAGAACTCCCCCTTTTTTTTAATTCTGCAGGCCCTCAAATACTGTATAAAAATTTTGTTAAAATATAAAGGACTTACTAGAAACTTCCAGACAGGTATATTAGGGTGCTGTGGTTCGGTTTATTTGGTCTGGACCAAGGGCAACAAATGATACATTTTAGCATTTTTCTGCCGTTTTGGGTCCTTTTAACAACACACTGATTGCTTTGGTCTGAACCAGTTGAAAAGAACCAAAATGCAGTCATGTGACAAAATCCACATCACTCATTGGCCAGATGTTACTGAACGTATTTCCTAAACTTCTTAACATGCGGGAAATGGCAATTGAACTCCCGCAAGTAAACAAACCGGCAGACACAAAATGTTGCTGCACTGGCTGATTGTATGCTATAGGCAGCTAGCTCTCTGCAACTCTCACATGGTCGCCCACTGAAGATAAGCAGGGTTGCGCCCGGTCAGTACCTGGATGGGAGACCACATGGGAGAGCTAGGTTGCTGCCGGAAGTGGTGTTAGTGAGGCCAACAGGAGGCGCCTAACCTGCGGTCTGTGTGGGCCCTAATGCCCCAGTATAGTAACGGGGAGTCTATACTGCTCAGTGAGTGCTGTCTTTCAGATGAGACGTTAAACTGAGGTCCCGACTCTCTGTGGTCGTTAAAAATCGCAGGATGTTTTTCGAAAAAGAGTAGGGGTTTAATCCCGGCATCCTGGCCAGATCTGCCCACTGGCCTCTGTCCATCATGGCCTCCTAACCATCCCCATATCATAATTGGCTTCATCACTCTGTCTCCTCTCCACCAATCAGCTGGTGTGTGGTGTGCGGTCTGGCGCAAAATGGCTGCCGTCGCATCATCCAGGTGGATGCTGCACACTAGTGGTGGATGAGGAGATCCCCCCATTGTGTAAAAGCGCTATATAAATGTAAGGAATTATTATTATTATTATTATTATTATAGCATGCTATATAGTTTGTATGCATCACTTTAGACAAACTATACATTTCGAGGATGAAGGGCAGCTACGGCTGGAAAACAATGTTTTAATGCATTGCAATCAGTGAAGGCTTTAGGAGGAGGCGTGAATTAATTTATCTAAACTGCGACATAATCATCTTCTGGAAATATTACCAACGATCCATCAGGTGATGTTTTCCCTCCCTCTCTCTGTTTAAAACTCTTGGTAAAGCGCTGTCAACAAATATTTTTCCCCATAAGATGGGACATGAGCGCATCAGACAACAACAGCTGGATTAGTCCAAAAAGGCGCAGTACTTTTTACGGTTGGGTTCACTTCGTTCTGTTAATTATCTCAGAATTCAAATCATTACTTAAAACTCACTAGTTTTCTGAATGCTACACTTCAGATTTGATAAACTGACCTCCTTTGTTTGACCCACCTGTACTCTACATAGTAGAGTATAGTAGTGTACTATACATTTTGAAGAAATACTTTCATTGTACTCGATTTTCCTATAGTAATCAATGGTTACAGGTTTTCAGCTTTCTTAAATATATCGTCTTTTGTGTTCAACAAAATAAAGGGTAACACTTTACAATAACAGTACATGAATAATGTAAACTATTAATATGTAAACTAAACGCTACTTTATTATGAACTAATGATGAATTAATGCATGCGCTAATCATGAATTAACTTTAACTACAGAGTGCAAGCGTTTGTCTATTTCAAATAAAATTCATATTTCAGCTTCAGAATCATGATTATTTTCAGTTGTTGTGATCACTGTGCATTGGGAACAGACCCAAGTTCAAGTCTGAATGACTTTAAAGGTATTTGAACCAAATCATGTCGATACCAAATTTAGCAGTTTTAATCAACAGTGCAATTTTATTGTTTGCATGTGTCTTGGAAAAAATAACAATGAAGAAAAATCTTAATTATTTTGGCTTAAAATACTGTGGTAGTATTAATCGTATTGTGATATGCATTGAAATGTGACTTTTGACACCCCTTCCATGGAACCTTGGAATCATGACTTAATGTAAATATCTCTAAAATAAATATGTAGAAAAAAAAAAATGTCATACTTTATTAGGTACACACTTTATTAGGTACACCTGTGCAACTGCTCGCTAATTCAAATTTCTAATCAGTCCATCACATGGCAGCAACTCAATGCATTTAGGCATGTAGACATGGTCAAGACGATCTGCTGCAGTTCAAACCGAGCATCAGAATGGGGAAGAAAGATGATTTAAGTGACTTTGAACGTGGCATGGTTGTTGGTGGCAGATGGGCTGGTCTGAGTATTTCAGAAACTGCTGATCTACTGGGATTTTCACGCACAACCATCTCTAGGGTTTTTAGGAAATGATCTGAAAAAGAGAAAATATCCAGTGAGCGGCAGTTCTGTGGGCGCAAATGTTGATACCAGAGGTCAGAGGAGAATGGCCAGACTTGTTCCAGCTGATAGAAAGGCAACAGTAACTCAAATAACCACTCGTTACAACCGAGGTATGCAGAAGAGCATCTGTGAACCTTGAGGCAGATGGACCAGATTGAGCAGCAGAAGACCACACCAGGTGCCATTCCTGCCAGCTAAGAACAGGAAACCGATGCTACAATATGCACAGGCTCACCGAAATTGGATGATAAAAGATTGGAAAAAAGTTGCCTTGTCTGATGAGTTGTGATTTCTGCTGCGACATTTAGATGGTGTTGTCAGAATTTGGCATCAGCAACATGAAAGCATGGATCCATCCTGCCTTGTGTCATCTGTTTAGGCTGCTGGTGGTGGTGTAGTGGTGTAATTTTGTTTGGATATTTGGGCACACTTTGGGCCCATTAGTACCAATTGAGCGTCGTGTCAATGCCACAGCCTGCCTGAGTATTGTTGCTGACCATGTACATTTCTTTATGACCACAGTGTACCCACCTTCTGATGGCTACTTCCAGCAGGATAACGCACCATGTCATAAAGCGTGAATCATCTCAGACTGGTTTCTTGAATATGACAATGAGTTCACTGTACTCAAATGGCCGTCACAATCACCAGATCTCAATCCAATAGAGCACCTTTGGGATGTGGTGAAATGGGAGATTCGCATCATGGATGTGCAGCTGACAAATCTGCAGCAACTGCATGATGCTATCATGTCAATTTTGACCCAAATCTCTGAGGAATATTTCCAGTACCTTGTTGAATCTATGCCATGAAGGATTAAGGCAGTTCTGAAGGCAAAAGGGGGTCCAACCAGGTACTAGTAAGTACCTAATAAAGTGGCCAGTGAGTGGATACAGTATAATACTGAAGCACTTACCAAACTATTCAGAGTTGAACTTGGCCCTGTTTCTTAATAGTCCAAAATAAATATGCATTTTTTAAATTCAATTATTTTAAAATCTTCTATTGGTTTTCTTACATCATTTTTCATTAAGAGGCATCATTTATGCTATATTAAGTCATTAAAGTGAAGCTTGGAAAATCTTTTTCAAAGCAAACAAATAAACCAAACTTGCATATCAGATAGGGCTGCACAATATATAGTAAACAAACAAAACGATAAAGCATGCACTGTTTATTTCAATTTTATCTTTGCTTTATTGCGTTCATCTATGCTTGTAGTTTGTTTATTACATTTTATGCATGATTCACTGCCCTACAGAATCATCCCAATCAATCAAAATTTACTAATTTGATAACACTTTAGGGACTATGTCTCATTATTAACTAGTTTTTTATTAGCATGAATGTTATTGAGATATTGGTTGCTTATAATACCTTTATTAATCCAGGGTCGCCACAGCGAAATGAACCGGCAACTTATCCAGTATTTGTTTTACGCAGCGGATGCCCTTCCAGCCACAACCCATCTCTGGGAAACGTCCATACATTCTCATTCACACAGATACACTACGGAAAATTTAGCTTACCCAATTCACCTGTACCGCATATCTTTGGACTGTGGGGGAAATTAATCTAACTAGTAATATTAATCAATTACATGTACTGACCAAGCGGCAACCTGCCGCTCTCCCTCGGGAAGCCAATACGGAAGTAACTAAAACTGCAATTCATCGAAATTCCGCTAGTCCTGGCTCCATAATAGAGCAAATCTCTAATGAGCCCACTGTTGAAATGGCCAACTTTACAGCTGAAAAAAAGGTGTTTACAGCCTGGTACAAGGAACGATTTTGGTTCATATAGCTTATATTACCCTTCATGACAACTGTGAGGGGGGTGAATTTTTTTATAACTCGTCCGTTTCCTTTATATTAAGCTAAATTAAGTTTGCATAATTAAGGGCGTGGCCACTTGAGTGACAGCTAGTCCCGCTGGTCGCCGTCACTTCACTTCAGCTGATTCCGGCTGATTAGCTGCTGATCTCGGCATATTCATCGTATTTTTGTGTTGTTTTATTTGGCTTTACACAGTCAGTTGCCTTTTAGAATTATTTCCTACAATTATCAGATGATATGGCATGCTGTGTGCACTTAATTGTGCTCACAAACCATTCACGTGGCCTCCGTTTCCCAGGTGAGTGAAGTTATATACTTATACCATATCTATAAATGTAATTGCTTTATTTAGGATAATATATGATTTATAATGTTCTTCAGAACTCTAATGCACTCCAGAATCTGACAGATTGATCAGCTGTAGTCTATAAAGTCGTCATCTGAAGCGTTGTCATACAGTGTTCTGCCCGGATTTCCTAAATAGCCCTGCATTTACTAACACAGACTATATCTGAAGTATTTGGATGTAATCCGCACTTTCTTCCTGTTGAAAAAGAACGATGTTAAGTGGCTTGATGTATTACAACAGTGTTTTCAACAGACTAAACACTTTATTGATATAGTGTACAACCAAGCACATGTGGTCAGAACAAAAACGAGTCGCAGGTAATGAAATATTATGTGTTTCTTCCATAAGTAAGCTCTTAGCTAAATGCCAGCATGTGCCTGTAGCTCAGCTCATGCTCCGCCCACGCTCCGCCTCTTTGCCCTTGTTTGGTATGCCTCGGTTGGTGCGATGACGCGCGAACAAAATGGCGACGGTTGGCCACGCCTACTAGTAGCTTCTTTTGGGTTCATCAGAAACCTATGGGTGACGTCACAGGTACTACGTCCATATCTTTTACAGTCTATGGTACTGACTATATGGTTGGGGTAAAAATGTGGGTTACATTTTGGGTAAGTTACATGTAATTATACTTTTTTTTTATTTGAAATTACTGTAGTAAGATTGGATTGATTGGAATTGCTGTAGTAAGTGTAGTAACTGTAGTAAGTATCGTGAACGTGTAAACTATTTCACCATAATTGAAAGTCTTACCAGTAAATCTGCTTAACATGAATGTTCTAGTTAAAATGTTTTTGGTCACACTTTATTTTACTTTATTAAGACTTTTAGCTCAAGAAACTTCCATTTATACTTCAATGTTTTATAAAAGAGGAGATTGGCTTGACTATAGGCCACTGTATTTTTAGTTGGTGGCAGCAGAGTCATAGAACTTCTCCTTTGGGCTGCGTCTGTCATACTTCATATTAAATATGAATCTAAAAACAAAACAAAAAAATTAAAGTCTTCTCGTATGGCTCATATACAGAGAGGGAAAAAATTATTTGAACCCCAGCTGATTTTGTAAGTTTGCCCACAAACAAAGAAATGATCAGTCTATAATTTCAATTGTAGGTTTATTTCACAGTGAGAGACACAACAATAACAAAATAAATCCAGAAAAATGTGTTTCAAAAAAAGTTAGAAATTAATTTCTATGAATAAAATAAGTATTGGATCCCCTATCCGTCAGCAAGATCTCTGGCTCTCTGGTGGATCTTATACAGGTAACGACCTGACATTGGCAGCCCTCTCAGCTCGTTACCTGTATAAAAGAGACCTGTCCACAGAAGCAATCAATCAATCCAGATTCCAAATGCTTCACCATGGCCAAGACCAAAGAGCTTTCCAAGGATCTCAGGGACAAGATTGTGGACCTACACAAGGCTGGAATGGGCTACAAGACCATCGTCAAGCAGCTAGGTGAGAAGGTGACAACAGTTGGTGCAATTATTCTCAAATGAAAGAAACATAAACTAAACACCAGTCTCCCTCGGTCTGGAGCTCCATGCAAGATCTCACCTCGTGGAGTTTCAATGATAAAGAGAACGGTGAGGAATCAGCCCAGAACTACTCGGGAGGAACTCGGGAGATCAATGATCTCAAGGCAGCTGGGACCATAGTCACCAAAAAAACTGTTGGTAACACGCTACACCATAAAGGACTGAAATCCTGCTGTGCCCGCAAGGTCCCCCTGCTCAAGAAAGCTCATTGCACCGCATCAAAGGGAGGATGGATGGGGCCATGTACTGTCCAATGTTGGGTGAGAACCTCCTTTCTTCAGTCAGGGCATTGAAAATGGGTCGTGTTTGGGTACTCCAGCATGACAATGATCCAAAACACAAGGCCAAGGCAACAAAGGATTGGCTAAAGAAGAAGCATATTAAGGTCATGGAGTGGCCTAGTCAGTCTCCAGACCTTAATCCCTTAGAAAATCTCTGGAGGGAGCTGAAGGTTCGAGTTGCCAAACATCAGCCACGAAACTTTAATGACTTGGAGAGGATCTGCAAAGAGGAGTGGGCCAAAATCCCCCTTGAGATGTGTGCAAACCTTGTGGCCAAGTACAACAAACGGCTGACCTCTGTAATTGCCAACAAAGGTTTTGCCACCAAGTACTAAAGCACGTTTTTCAAAGGGATCAAATACTTATTTCATTCATAGAAATGCAAATTAATTTCTAACTTTTTTTTAAACGCATTTTTCTGGATTTTTTTGTTGTTGTTGTGTCTCTCACTGTTCAAATAAACCTACCATTGAAATTATAGACTGATCATTTCTTTGTTAGTGGGCAAACTTACAAAATCAGCTGGGGTTCAAGTAATTTTTTCCCTCACTGACAGTGGGGTGGACAGTTAGTGGAACTGTCTCACTCATCAGGCTGGGTTGTGTGACATTTAAGAAGACATGATGTCTATTAGAAGGGAAAAGTGAGTCATGTCAATGCACGTTCACTGTCATGAAAAGCATTTGTTCACAAATATGTATTTCTCTTGTAGAAGCTGTGAACTAATTTGTAGTTCCTTGCTCAAAGAAATATCAGACCATATTTAGGTATAATAATAAAAACTTTCAAGTTCATAAATTGTAGAATTTGCTAATTTGTGATTTTTTTTTTTACAATGATCAAAAGGAATGTGTCATAAAAAGCATAGCAAAACAAAAACAACAACTATGTCATTCTGTAAGAAGCGTCTTAGAGAATCAACCACTGCACATAATTTATATGAAGCTTCTAAGTTTCCAACTCAAAGTTTATGTTTAATAAATGCAGAGTGTCTGAGCTTGCTGTACAGATGTAATCAATAAAGAGCAGAGATTCATACTGCAGTTCTAACAAGTGATGCCAGAGTGATATATCCTCTAAAGTTCTCACTTCAAAAGCTTACTCAGCCGTGCTAATATTGAGATATCACTGCTGTTGTAACCTGAAGTTTGCTGCACTGCTGAGTTATCACACAAGTTCACAAGTTCGCCTGTCACCTGCTGCATTTTTCACATCGGTAGCAGTATTGGATTAGGGTGCCAGGCTCTAATGAAGTTAATTCTAACTGACACAAAACTAAACTACAGATAAATTCGTCTTCATCATCACGAGTTGTATGATATTGCTGTAGGCAGGGCTCAAATTGAGGAGATATAGCCAACATCTGCTCATTCTGAAAGCGTGTCTTTACTGTATATACGTTTCTGAAGATCGTGAATTGTGTAGCCAGAGCTACCTATGACTACATTTCATCTTTAAATGGAATGCTACAGGACGGTATGACGCCGTTCCTTTTCTTGCTTACCAGCTGACTGCTTACCTTCATATGGACAGCTTTCATGCTTTTACGTTTGTCCAGTTAGCTCGACACGAACGTCGGCAGACTTGAGATGCAGAGCAGAGTTGAGTCCAGTGAAGGACGGTTCCAGAAAGTGGATTAGACAAAAACAACAGCCAAAAAATAAAATGAACAAGAAAATAACAAGGTAAGAATGTGGTAAAATCTGAAAACATGATAAAAATCAGAGGGCTTTTCTTTTTCTGGATTGTTTTTAAAAACACTGCGGTTGGGGTTTAGGGAAGGGGGTGGGCGGGTCAATCGATGCTTTTTAAAACACAGTTGGTTGGGTTTAGGGAAGGGGGAGGGTGGGGGATCAGTCAGTTGGCCAGTCAGTCAGTCAGTCAGTTAGTCAACAGCGGCCTCTGAAATGTATATAGGGGTACGTAATCAGAAGAGCCTGGGTTGGATATAGCTTTCCCCCTTGTTAAAAAAAATGACTACCTCACTTATCATCTTCTTTTGCTTAATAATTGTGTATATTATGTAAAACTAACTTACAGTGTAAATTAAATATTAATAATCTCCACGTACAATGACTTCTTTACTACATAATTGTGATTAGCCAATCAGAGGTCAGTAACAAGCTGTGTGCAATATTGAAAATGTACATGCAAAATGTTTTATTAGCTTGTTATGATGTTCATTCAAGAGAAGACAGCATAATAAGTTGGGATTTTCATTGGTTAGAGTATGTGAGTGTGAGGGTGAGTATGAGGGTGTGTTACTGGATACAGGAGTTCTAGAAACAAGAATTCAGTTTATTGAGGTACATTTTAGACTCATTTTGTTTTTATGGCTTTTATTTTTCAAAGGAAATAGTTTCAGTCTAAGCCAAAGCAAGCAGAACTGTGTGTCTTAGAAAATACAAAAGTTCCTGTATGTGTGTGTGTTTGTATAAGTCTAAACTATTTGCTCTCCTGTAACATTTTCATTCTTTTTAAAATATTTTCCAAGTCGTGTTTAACGGAGGGAATTTTTTTTTCAGCATTTTTAAATGTATTTTTTTTTAATAACTATTATTTAAACTAATTTCTTTTGCATTTGCCATGATGACAGTACATTCTGTTTTCCTACTTATCTTGCAAGATATCCAGCCTAAAGTGCAATATAAAAACTTAACTAGGTTATAATTATGTTAGGGATGTTAGGATAATTAGGCAAGTTATTGTATAACATTGGTTTGATCTGTAGATAGAAAGATTATATATCGCTTAAGGGAGCTTATAATATTAACCTTAAAACTGCTTGAAATTGTTTTTAGAGCTGCTTAATCTTACAAACTAAAATAAAAATGACACATGCTAGCAGAAATACAGGTGTGGCTGGAAGTTAACAAGATGTTTTTTTAATTTTATTTTACTTAATAAATGAATAATTGTGCCTTAACTGACAGTATACTTACCCCAACCCTAAACCTACTCCTCACAGTAATGTAGAAACAGTAATTATTGTTGTAAACTGTCACAAAGAGAGTGCTATATTAATGTGTGCATGTCCAGTAGCCTCAGATGTGTGGCTTCTAGACATTGCCATGTAGGTAGCAAGAAAACAGGAAGAATGCACATTCATTCATTCATTCATTCATTCATTTTCGGTTTAGTCCCTTTATTAATCTGGGGTCGCCACAGCGGAATGAACCGCCGGAGAAATGCACAGTTAAAACAAAATCATGTTTTTGATTTTGAACTAAAATTTTAATTTATTTTAATCAAAGTTATTAACAACAGGCACCATGATGACAAACTCCAGTGAGACAATGAACCGTTCAAACTGAGGACATTAAATTGACTGAAAATGTGTCAGAAACATCTACCTATCCACTAAATAGTGTTCAAGACATTTTGTGGTGGACTCTGTATTCTGAGGGAACAATTTCCTACAGTTCATCACTACTTTATATCTACAATCCACTGGTCAAAGTGCGTTTTTCCAATATCCAATGCAAAACCTCAATAGAGTCTAAAGGAAATATGGTGTGTGGCAGTACGGAGCTGGAATCTTATTTATAATTCTGCCAGGTTTACCTCAGGAGTCAGCTCAAGGACACTGACACTGAAAAAACACTAAAATAATGCTGAGATCAAGTTTGGGGTTTTAGCCACAGCTTAAGACAGCAAGGAACTACAGTAGAAATGTAACAGGTGAAAGTAATATAAGCGAATACGTAACTGTAAACTAAAGGCAAGCATACATGGTGCAATTTTTTGCTGTTGTTCAATCTCATACGTATACAATATGAGAGGGTTTTTTCAAGCCAAGCGGCTTATGATTTCACAGGCATTTTTAAACATGTCAAAAATGAAAGCAATGTATTCCTCTGTTCATGTTTTTGATGTGGAATTGCGATTGCTTTGGAATTTGCAGGGTGTATGGACAAACAATCTTTTGACCATCAGAATTCGCACTGTGCACACCGGTCTTTAGGAAACCAAGCAACTAGTATCTAAATGCATGGAGAAAATACAGCAAACAGAAAACAAAAGTTTATCTTTTATGATACAGAACGCGATGCTATGGTATCTTATGACTCACTTTCCGGTTTTCCACCAACCCAGGGTCATTCTGAAAACGTAGTCCTATGTATGTTTCTGGAGGACGCAAATTACGGAGGTACATATTTTTGCACTTTTTGTTTTTGCGAATCCACGAGAGGTCGCTCTGTACGCTTTTTGAGATCTAAAATGTCTCTCACAAGTGCCATTCATGCCTGTTGTTCTCGCGTAAACCCACTAGAGGCTGCTGTTGACTGGCTGTTTGACTGAATGAATGACTGACCAATCGACTGACCCACACTCCTCCTTCCCTAAACCCAACCAAAATTTTATCGATTGACCCACCCACACGCTTCACTAAACCCAACCGGCAATTTTCAAAAAAGTAATCCAGAAAAAAATAAAAGCTCTCGTCTCATTTTTACCACGTTTTCAGATTTTTCAAAATTCTTACCCTGTTATCTACTGGTTTATTTTATTTTATTTTTTTCTTTTTTGTCTTACCTGCTTTCTGGAACCGTTCTTGCTTTCTGGAACCGTTCTTCAAAGTCGTCCACACGGAGGTTAATGGTCAGCTGGTAAGCGTAAAAAGAAACAGGCTGCGTCCGAAACCGCATACTTCCATACTATATAGTACGCTAAAATCAGTATGCGAGCCGAGTAGTATGTCCGAATCCATAGAATTCGAAAATCAGTATGCGAGAAGTACCCGGATGACTTACTACTTCCGGCGAGATTCTGAAGTGCGCATCCCATGCACGCTGCGCTATCCCATGATGCCCCGCGAGAGAATTCATGAATGGGACTGAAGCGACGCAACTGACGCAGGTAGGTCACATGACCGTGACAAAATGGCGGATGTAGTATGTCTGAATTCCATTCATACTTCTCACATTCATACTGTATAGAACGTACTTTTCTAACGACCGAGCAGTACGTTTAAATTCAAATGCAGTACCTACTGAGTAGTAGGCAGTTTCGGACGCAGCCACAGTGTCACACCGCCCGTAGCGTTTGTTTAAAAAATTAAACACAGCCATACGTACCTCTGACTACATAATGTGCGGTCTCCAGAAACGTACATAGGACTATGCTTTCAGAATGAGCCTGTGTTGTTTTCCACTGTATACAGGTACATTTTAATACCGTCTCATATGAGCTTTTAGGAGGAGCTATATATTCCCTTACACGATGAGGAAACAATGCATGTTCTTGATTGGCCAGTGAGTATTGTCACAACCCACATAATTTAATTGTGAGTCACCAAACCCACTAGATTTAAACACACTGTCAGTGTAGAATTGTTTGAAACAACTGTTGCCTGCAATTTAACATTGTTGTATCCTGATCAGTAGATGAGATGCAGACCTCTATCACATTGTCCAGCAATTTTCAGAGTATTTATAATCTGCTCAGGTGAGATGAAGTGTGAGAGATGAGAAGAAAATGCTTGACAGACTTCATAGTTAGTTTGTACAAGCTCAAAAACATGCATATATGTGAAAGCTGGGCATACAAAGAACTAAAAACTCTCATAGACGCTACAAATGAAATGAACGTTCAGAGACAACAATCAGCAGCAGAGTAATCAGCAATATCTCATCTGTGATCTCTATCTCTCTCTATGTTGAAAAGGATCCATAATGAATCATACTTTAAAACCTAACATGAAAAATGCAGCATAATCCTGAATTTATGGGGCTATAAATCCCTGTATCCTTGTATGTTGCTTTGAATAGGATAAAATAATTTTCACATTTATGTCTTGTCTACCCATTACTAGACAATAGGAATAATAATTTAAAAAGATTACATTTAAAATTTAACTAAAAGCATACACTGGTCAAAATACTTTATTATTGTTAACTGTTAATCAGTCAAAAATCACATCCACGAGTAAAGGGTTATGACGGAGCAAACAAAAGGTGAAATTTGTTAAGTGAAACTTTGTTGAAAGAGCATTCAAGTGACGAGTGCTTGTCCAGTTAAAATACTGCATTTGATATAGGACCACTGTTGCATCAATTACTTATAATTCATATATTTGCTGTTTTAGAATTATCTGAAGTGCTTTAGTGTACGATTTTTTACAATATATCAAAAAGACAAAAGATTTCAGAGGGCCAGAACTAACAAAATAATTACGTAAATGGAGTGTCACATGAGAACTTTTAACTCATGTTTTACAGTATACATGCATTTCAAGAGTTCACACCTAGCTGATGATTGATTATAAAGTTTGTTTGGCATGCTGTCCCGGGAGAGAGCCCTGAGCTCATAAGATCCTCGAGCCCGGGGCTCCCTCCCGTTTGCAAGGCGAGAGGAGAGTTTGAGTTCAGGTAGATCTCGAAAACTCCCCTGCGGGTAGCTAATGAACAGATAGTGATTGCTAGGAAAAGATAACTACTTACTAGGAGCATGTCTATTGTGCCGATTTGGATTAGTCAATTAACTTAAGTTGCATGTTTTTGGATGGTGGGAGGAAACCGGAACCCGGGGGAAACCCACGTGAGCTCGGGGAGAACGTGTAAACTCCACACAGAAACGTCAGCTGGCTTGGTAAGGACTAAAACCAGTGACGTTCTTGCTGTGAGGCAACAGTGCTCACCACTGGGCCACCATGCCACCCATCTAGGAAAGGAGGAGGAGTAGGGGTGGAAGTTAAATATTTACCTTATTCAGACAGAAATATGTATTTGAGTGAATAAAACGAGATAATATATCACTAAAATGAAATGGCTAAAGATTGGCATCATCTCTAAATAGCCCAGACACTTCAGTAAATATTTCCAACACAATTGCAGATCGATTTATAACTTTTTGATTTTGTTTAAAATTAGTATGGATTTTGATCTCATTTTTTACATTTTAGTACGACTTGTTCATCCACCAAGTTCAAACTAAGCACAAGTCTGGTGTACAGCACTACTGTAGGTCTGATAACATTGTTTAGTCAGGGAGTAAGAAAGCGCGATGTATTGTTATTCATTTTTAACCATTACAGAGATTATGATTGCTAAATTACCGTGTAGAGTATCTTACAAGTTAGATGTGCAAAAAAGTATGCTGAGTGCAATTTTAAAGTGACCGCGTGACGAATCATTTTACTGTGACTGTTGCAACCCAGACTCCTTGGAGATACACACCCAGGGCCACTTTTTTTGTTAACTGCAAATTGCAAGTTGCTGCAATCATTTTTTCACAAAACCACTAGAGACTACTGTGAACATTTTTGACAATCTCAAATATGCTACAGGGGCACGTTTGCTCATCATACAGTGCATCTGGAAAGTATTCATAGCGCTTAGCTTTTTTCCACATTTATTTGTGTCACAACCTTATTCCCACAAGTCCAAAGACATGCTCTATAGGTGAATTGGCTAAGCTAAATTGGCCCTAGTGTATGTGAGTGAACGAGTGTGTATGAATGTTTCCCAGTGATGGGTTGCAGCTGGAAGGACATCTGCTGCGTAAAACATGTGCTAGATAAGTTGGCGGTTCATTCCGCTGTGGTGACCCCTGATTAATAAAGGAACTAAGCCGACAAGAAAATGAATGAATGACAACCTTATTCCGAAATGAATGAATTTCGTTAATTTCCTCAAAATTCTACACACAATACCCCATAATGACAATGTGAAAAAAAAGATTTTTTGAAAATTTAGCAAATTTATTAAAAATTAAAAAAAACTGAAAAATCACATGTACATCAGTATTCACAGCTCTAAATTGAGCTCAGGTACATTCTGTTTCCACTGATCATTCTTGAGATGTTTCAGCAGTTTAATTGGACTTTACCTGTGGTAAATTCAGTTGAATTTGACATGATTTGAAAAGGCATACACCAGTCTATATAAGGTCCCAGGGTTGACAGTGCATGTCAAAGCACAAACCAAGGATGAAGACAAAGGAATCTCTGTATACCTCCGAGACAGGAGGCACAAGGCTGGGGAAAGTTACAGAAACAATTCTGCTGCTCTGAAAGTTCCAATAAGCATAGTGGCCTCCATATTTTGTAAGTGGAAGATGTTTGGACTCTTCCTAGAATTGGCCGGGCATCTAAGCTGAGCGATGGGGGTAGAAGGGCCTTAGGAAGGAGAACCTTAGAGAAGGACAATCTGTGTAGCAATCCACCAATCAGGCCTGTATGGTAGAGTGGCCAGATGGAAGCCACTTTTAGTAAAGGGTATATAGCAGCCCGCTTGGAATTTGCCAAAAAAAGGCATCTGAAGGACTCTTAGACCATAAGAAACCAAAATTCTCTTGTCTGTTGAGACTAAAATTGAACTCTTTGGAGTGAATGCTAGGCATTATGTTTGGAGAAAACCAGGCACCACTCATCACCAGGCTAATACCATTCCTACAGCAAAGCATGGTGGTGGCAGCACCATGCTTTGGGGATGTTTTTCAGCAGCAGGAACTGGAAGACTAGTCAGGATAGAGGGAAAGATAAATGCAGCAATGTACAGAGACATCCTAAATGAAAACCAGCTTCAGAGTGCTCTTGACCTCAGACTGGGGTGACGGTTCATCTTCCAGCAGGACAATGACCCAAAGCACACCACCAAAATATCAATGGAGTGGCTTCACGACAACTCGGTGAATGTCCTTAACTGGAAAAAAGTGAAGTGCTTTAAATACTTCCCAGATGCACTGTAAGTGCCATTTACATGTCCATCTCGCACATGTACATGAGAAGCTTGTCCAGCTCGTCTCCTTGCGATCAACAGACCCAACCACCCCTTCGCTAAACCCAGCTGATTATTTTTTCAAAAGAAAAGTAGAAGACAAAAGAATTTACCACTACTTTTTTGGGGGGTTGGGGTGTTTAACCTGGTTTTTGAAACCGTCCTTGGCCAGACTCAAACCCTGGTTCCCTCTGTGTCCAAAGTCTGACACTGTACAAGCTACTGAACAAACTGTTTACTCTAGAGAAGCCTTCCATATGGAGGTAAGCGTTCAACAGTAGTGCAAAAGAAACAGAAGTTGTCTGCGGCATCATACTGCCAGCAGCATCCGTTTTACACACGAAAATGCAGCCAGACGTATGCCAGGCCACATATTTCATGGTTCCCAAAAATGTAGCCCTGGGCACATATCCTCAATGAGCCTGTGTTGCAAAGTTATATCATAAGCATGGATTACAAGAGGTACGTCATGTAACATTTGTTATTATATACTCAGTTTTTAAGACAGAAAAGTAAGCTGCAATTTCCTAGACAACTGTGTCAGTGTCAACAATCAAATATATGAATGAATGGCCTGCTTATACATCCCTTGTGTCGTGTAGATATTGGTTAAAACTGATTGTAATGAGTGATGTGGTATAAGGTCTTACTACTAGATCTTGTGCTAAAGCTATATTTCTGCTGTCAAACTGCTTATGCATACAACATTCATATTTGGAAATGTAAACTGATTTCTCCTGCTGACACATTAAAGACTTAAAGTGCACCTTTGATGGAAATCATCTTTTGTAAGCTTTTTGGACAGATTTTTGTGTAGGTATTACGGTGGCCGAGAAAGGTTAACGCGCTGCAATTTAAGAAAGCACATGCAATAACAAGAAACACCGGCAAATTAAGAAACGGTCTTCATCAATTTGACAGCACACCTGTTACAAATT